>JAOEHX010053061.1:0-21372 GCA_025448015.1 Bolborhynchus lineola | reverse complement strand
GTCCAGGGCTGGAGATTTTGGACTCAAATGACTCTGAGCTTTGAGTGCAAAGAGCGAGAGCAATGCAGGAGACAGCGTTGCAAAGTGTACCTTTTGCAGAAGAGATCCAGCAGCATTTGGTAAATCCTTCAGCAGGATTGTGAAGTGCATGGATGACCAAAGAGATGGAGTCCTGTGGGTGTATATCTCACGACAGCATTGGCTGCCCTGTGGTGGGATACGGTAGCTCCAGTAGAGGCAGAGTCTCCATTTTGTGCCTGTGATGGCACAGTTATACAGTGCTGTATTGTGCCTGCTAGTTTGTTTCCTTCTCCTGGTGTTCAGGTTTCTGGTGACGATTACAATGGCAAGCTCTGCTTCTATTTATACAGTGTAGCCCTAGTATGGGAATGCTACTTAATACTGTTTGCATTTGTTATTCTTTGAGTAAATGATCTTAGTAGGCCTTCTGACTTTAAGTTCTTTGCATCTTCTAAACAAGAACAACTTCCTGACTCTTATGTGGGAAGTGATAGGCTTGGATGGTTTATTTTGAAATCTAAGGAGGGGGGTTGGAAATCTTTAAAAAACTGATTTTGTTTGTATTGCTCCTTTTTGTTTGGAAAATATTGGTGCGTGTGGCCTGATATGTCCTGAACTGCCAAAGGTATTTCAGCTGTTCAGGGCTGTGTCTTCTCCAAAATGGTAAGAACTCTTACTGGGGAGGAAGATCTGTTTTGTTACTGCTGTGTAGTGCATCCACTATTGTCCTTGGGCTTATGGAGTGTGTTTGAGAGAGGTGGAAGTTATCAACTAATCCCAGTTTAAATGCTTAATTTCGATCTTTGTTTCTCTCTCTGTGATTCAATTTTTAACTACCTAGGAAGTTAGAAGCACATTATATCCTTCTAATCTTTGGTGGTGGTGTGAAGAAAATAGGTAAATGTATTGTAGATAGCTTTGACTCTAATCTGTTCTTTTTAAAATGCTGGTGAAAGGCCTGGTTTTACAGTCCAGCTGTATCCCCTGTGGAATTCTTTTGATTTTGTGTGGGGCTGTATGAGGATGCAGTTTGTTCTTAATTGTTCTGTAAAGGTATGAGACTTTGTAGTTTAGTTAGGGTCACTCCAGGGACTAAGCTTACACCTGTGAGCTTCTTCAAAGGCCAGTTATTGTTTACTGGTATTACTAAAAGAGGAGGATGGAACCATGAAGTGTCAGGCAGATTGGTGTGCTTATTATTGAAGCTTCAGTCTTGCTTCATGGGCTGCAGCTAGCTTCATAGTTCAAGGGCAGAGGGGACTGCAGATCTAATCCACCCTTCTAATGCAGGCATTCAGGGTTCTTTAATAAGCTAATTCTCTTTATAGGCAGGATGCTACTTATAAAGCAAACAGGAAAATAAACAGAATCCAACAGTAACAAATACTGTTGTGTAGCTGGGAAAGTTGCCTCCAAATTTAGTTAGTCTAAGACATAAGCCTGTTTTTAATCTGAATTTGATTCATTTCTGTTCATGACATCTTGAGAGATCCCTATCTAAATACAGTATGTATGTATTTATTTAATATGCTGATGATTATCAGATCCCTACACTGCTGTTATGGTCTGCAGCCATACTGACACTTTTGAGTCTCTTGTGAAGTTCTGTTCTTTCATTCTTTCAGTGTTTTCATGGCATTGCTCTGAGTGTACTCAAAACCAAAGCACTATTCTAGTAGTCATACCATGCCAGTTGCTGTAGTAAAGCAATTTCTGCATTCTTGCTCAGCGTTCCCTGTATGTAGAGACTGTTGCACTGATCATGCTGGAAACTGCATCACATTGGAAGCTTGTGCCTAGATGATAATGCATCTCAAAGTCTTTTCAGTGCTTTCTGGATAGTTTCCAGGATGGGTCTTCATTTTAGATATGACTTTGTTACTGTTAGTATGTAAAATAACCTTATTCTGGCCTCTCTCAACCTTCCCCAAGTAATATAAGCTATTTGGTGTGAGAAACAGAGTATTATGTATCCTTCTGCCCACAGTTGTTCACCTCTAACGGTAGTTTACTCATAAGTTGCAGACAGTCATGAAATAAGGTGGGGTCAAATACAAGCTCTGTAGGATGCTTAGTGTCCTCTCAGTAGTGTTTTTGTATTGATAATACCCTAAGGTTTTAATAATGTGAGCTACTGAAAAGAACAAGAAAAGAGCTTTTTTTTTGGTAGCGTAGTCCTTAACCAGGACAGTATGTATAGTAGTCACAAAACAAATCGTGAGAATAAAGCTTGTTCACCTCTAGTTTTTAAGACTTGCAAGATAAAGCACATGAACTTCCTATATATTCTAATTTCTTAATGAAAATATCAGGCAATACTAAATCAAACACCTTTGTCATTAACTGTGTTTGACCATTACTACTTCTTTATCATCTGGAAGCGCTGGTTTTTTTTTTTTCTGTGAAGCCATAGTACTTAGCATTACTAGTCTTTGCTTTTTTGTTAGTTCTATATCAAACCTAGAAAAGGCAGCACTAAATTAAAGTGGAAACCATTTATAGTCCATAATCTTTTATCCAGATCATGGGAGTTTCTTCAGGCTTAATGAAAAAGAATGTTCACATCTTTTGGACTTTATGGTTGGCCTGACCAGCCTGTTCTTTAAAGGAATTTAATATTTGTTGTTATATTAGGAAGCATTTTATCATGGCAGCAAGGTAGGATTTAAATTTTCTGGCTTTTTCCTCAGGTTTTTTTTCTGCACTTATTGAACATTTTGAAGTTGTGTGGGTTTGTGTTTTTATTGACAGTTCTATCATTCTTATGTTGTAATCTAGACAACTTTTGTCCATTTCTTGTTTGGTTGCTCCCCGCCTGGTAGGGTTACAGATGTCTTGTATCCTTTCGCTTGCTTATCAGTTTTCCATATTTTTCCACTTTGTCATGCTCACTGTCAATGCTTCTCTTGCCATTTTACAAGATTGTTTTTACAGTTGTTCTCACTTCTCTTGTAAACTACAGTTTTTCACCACTTTGGGCTTTTTCTCAATGGTAACATTGTGGCTTCTCAGGCATCTAGTAAAATACCTAAAACAGATTTCAACTATTTAGAGTTTTAACTCTACATATTTTTTTTCAGATTTGGGCAGTAGCTGATTTTTAACTTTGTGAAGTAGGCCCTCTTAAAGTATCAGTTATAAGTATGTGGTATGACCTGAATTTGTGTTGACTCAGTTTGCCTTTACTTGTTAAACACAGATTTTATTTCTCTCAGTTTTCACAGGTTTTAAGTATTTCAACAGCATTTGTTTCACTATGTTTACCTGTTTGTTCAGGGTAGTAATGAGGCATTATAAACATGGAAGAAGGTTACATTTTAACTTTGCAGAAACCAGTTTCTGGAAATAAAGAGGAAAATGTTTGTTTGCTGTTTGCTTGAAAATTGGGTGATACTGCCATTGATACTGACATGTTTAGATGGGAAAAGCCTCAGTAACTGATATTTCAGCATGCACGCTGTCCTCTGCTGTTTTTTGAAGATGGTATGACACAAAGAACTAGTTTTCATAGCATCCTTGTAGTTGAAAGAAACACAGGGGTCTCTCACACATGAGACAGTAGAACAAAGTCAAAAGCTTTTCCTGAAGTCGGAGGGAGTCTGGCTGACTTGAACCCTCAGGCTTGTCATGCCTGGTACGTGAGGTAACGTTAGACTACAATTTGTCTTGTGCAATTTTCAAACCTAGTAATTTCTTCCTACGCTTGTAGATGCCCTTAGGTCTTTAGATGTGTTTTCTTGATTGTGTGTGTAAGCGGAAAGGTGCTGAAAATGGGGGTAAGTGGGAGTGCTGTGGTCAGAGCTTGGAAAGCTGCTTAAGACCAGGGGAAGGTGAAGATGACTTGAGGAGGGACTGCAGTAGCAAGACAGGAAAGACACCAGAATGTGCTTTGAGAACGCTTGTATTGCTGGTTTTAAAGGGTGCGGTTTTGCATTTGAGTTTAAGCTGGTCTAAAGCCACGGTGAAACACAGACACAGTCCCTTACCCTTCCTGGGATTATCTCTTGAAGTTGTGTGGCCAGTAGGTGAACTGGGATACTTGCTTTGTGAGTTAGACTCTAACTGAAACCATTTCAGTGCTGTGTGGGCAGCCAGGACTGTGAGTCTGACCACTCCTCTTGAGGGCAGGTCAGTTTTAGCTTAACTTAAGCTAATTCTGAAACTTACCTGTAAACACTTCCAGCTGCACACGATTGCCAGTGATATTTGTCTGGTCCCAGGATAAGCCACTTCAGGAAAGTGAGTCAGTAGAAAGTGCATCCAACTGAAAAAAACCCTAAAGATTGTGTGTATCTCGTGCCAGTTCACTCAACCTACTAATTGTGGGAACAGGCGCACTACAGTACCAGCAGGAAGGTACAGGGTTACCTGGTGTGACTGACTGGAAGCTTAGGAGTTGGATAGAATAGAATCATTGTGAACTGTCACACCATAGATTTACTTAGCTGTGTCACATACGCTGCAGAAAAAGTGACTATCAGCATGACTAGAAGTGCCTTTCATGCACTTCCTAGTTGTGGTAGGTGAACCAGCTTGCGTTTATCACAAGTGGGAATGAGAGTTTGCTTAGTTGGCTCCATTTGCAGATTCAAGGTGGTGGTGGGAATGGTGAATTGGAGTTTTCCATAAGGACAAAGTGCAGTCTGTGCTTTCTTTTCTGTATGTGCCGAGGAGAAAGGACGACCCACGGCTAGGTAAGGCTGACTGCTCTTTATGTCGTATGCCCCGGCCAGTGCTGTGATTCTTGATTTAATTTTTTCCACTGTTCCTCAAAGATAAGTTAGCTATAAACTCATGAAGCAACATAATTTACCTTTGAGTGTGGCTTTGGCAAATACTTGCTGAATAAAGCAGAACCTTCAGTATACTTTTTTAATATGTGATATTACCAGGTTTGAAAATTTAATGAATAATATTGATCTTTGAAAAAAGAATTTTCTAAGTATCCTTTTCTAGGAATTTTAAAAAGAAGAGTTTGGCTTTTTTCCTTCAACTAGCTGAGGATCAGGATTGAGCTAGATACGTGCTTAGCTGCATATTTGAAACTGAGCACTTGAAAGTGTAATACATATTTGGTTTTAAGTTAATCTCATGATGACTGAATACTAATGCTAGGTCTCTCAGGTTTTTTTTTTATGTGGAGAGGTCTCTAAGCTCATATACTCTGGGACTCTGTTGAAATCACTGGGAAAAAATATAGTTTTATTTCTGTTGAAATACTGATATTTTGCCTAAGAACACAATGCAGCACCCCTTGAAAAGTGAAAAATGGTTTATGTACATGTTATTGTAAGTTGCTGATTAAACCAGAACTTTAAAGTGAACTTTAAACCACAGTATTTTAATTTTTTAACCTTTAAAAATGCTAGCAAGCACAGCTGTTTTAAATAACACTTGCAGTGGCACTGTATGTGCAAATACAAAGCCTCTGAAAAGGCTACTTGTGAAGCTATTCCTTCCTGAAGTATAACACTGTTCAGTTTAGGAGCATCTGTAAGTAGATGACTAGAAAACAGTCCATTGGTTGTGTTTGCTTTGAAGAAGCAAAACTTGCTCATTACCAGCTGTGCCTTAAATCGTGCAATCTTTGAGCTCTTCATAGGGTGGTTGGATTAAGGGCTTGAGTTGAGCATCTCTGACTCGTTATGTAAAAAAATTAGATCTACACTGGAGTGTGTACAGGATTATTCTCTCTGATTGCTGATTGTTGCTTGTGGGTGGAAGTCTGTAATGGCAAAAAACTTCATTATGTTTGAGATGAAGATTTTCTCAATCTATCTTGCCACTTTTTAAAGCATTGTCAACTAAAACTGTGACTTGCTTACAAATAAAAGCCTCAGAGTATTAGGTGCAGATTATTTTCTGTTGTGTATGTATTCTACAAGTAGCTTCTCCAGGGATTTTCATAAATGCATCTTTTCTTCTGGCATGTCAAGAAGCTGTGTAATAGGCCAAAAAATACAGGAGGAAAACTAAACAGACTTCGCAGGATGCTCTCAATTGCGGAAAGTAATGGAAGGTGGTGGCAGAATTGACGTTGAATGGAAGAGGGTTTTGTCATGTCATACTTATTCTGTGTAATTTAATGGTATAATAGGAGCAGGGAGAATCCCAGCATAAACTGTAAGGGTCAACATAAGGCGAGTCTGATAGTTTACATTTGCAAGCCAAACACTGAACTGTGGGATTTTGTGGGGTTTTTTTGTTGGTTTTTTTTTTTTTTTTTTTTTTGTATGTATGATATGACCAGCTAAGATTAAAAAAAAAAAAAAATTAGTATTGCGTGTTTATTTCATGGAGAACGTAATCTGGTTTAGATGGAGTTTTCTTGCATGTATAAGCTAAACTGAAGATATATGTGCATCATCATAGTGCATTCAGCTCTGGGACCCCCAACATAAGAAAGATGTGGACCTGTAGGAGTGAGTCCAGAGCAGGCTATGGAGGTACTCTGAGGGCTGGATCACCTCTCCAGGTTGAGAAAGTTGGGTTATTCAGGCTGGAGAACGCTCTGGTGAGGTCTCGGAGCAGCCTCTCAGTACCTAAAGATGCCTGACAATAAAGCTGGAGAATTAGTTTTCAGAAGAGCATGTAGCGATAGGACAAGGGGGAATGGCTTTAAGCTGAAACAGGGTAGATTTAGATAAGATACTAGGAACAAGCCCTTTACTGTGAGGGTGGGGAGGCTCTGGAACAGGTTGCTCATTGAAGCTGTGGCTGCCCCATCCCTGGCAGTGTTAAAGGCCAGGTTGGACAGGGCTTTGAGCAACTTGGTCTAGTGTGAAGTGTCCCTGCCCATGGCAGGGTGGTTGGAACTGTGTGACCTTTAAGGTCCCTTCCAACCCAAACCATTCGGTGATCTCGGTTCAGAAAATCTAACAGCTCGCAGCTACTGAAGGCGTCGACTCCTCAGACTGGGAAACCTCTACAGCCCTGCAGAGTTCTTTTTTTCTGGCTAGGACCTCACGTGAATATGACAAAGATCAGAAACTCCCACTTGGTGACAGGCAAGTTAGTCAAATCAGCTGCTACTGGTTTCACCCTAAATTTAATGCTCTTTCTAGAAAAGAAAAAGCTACTCTTCTTGCACCTGTAAAGAATTAAATGTGGCTCTCTTTAAAATTGAGACTTGATCACTTTAGCCCCTATTTCTGTTACTTTCTTTGCTACAGAATTAGGTGAAGGGGTAGGTATCAGGAAGTTGTTACAAATTTTAGAAATGGAACTTCCATTTAAAATGTTAAAATAAATACCAGCACTGTTTCTTATAGGAATGTGATGAATTGATTTGCTTGCACTTATTTTGTGAGCATTTTTCTATTAATGTTAGTGCGTGAGTGGCTAGTTTTTCTGTGTATATAAACTAATGTGGGTGTTTCTAATATGCAAATTACTATAAATACATTTGTAGAGCTTCTTGCACTGCCTTAAAAGTAGGAGCAAAACTGAGAAAGCTTACTGGAAAGTACCGTATTCTAACAAATGAAGAACAGAGAAATGGAACACACAAGTACAGGGGAAGGAATTCTTCAAGATTAACGTCCAGTAGTCCATGTTAAATATAACATACGTATTATTTTATTGTTTAACTAATCTGGAATAGAAATAGTTGCAGTCCTTTCAAATTTTACAAGTATTCTTTCAACTGCAGATGGATATGAAATAGTAGTAATAAAAAAACCCCCACAAACTGTGGTTTCTTCTGATTCATTAAGAAAACAAGACAATAGTATGCAGTATTTTTTGGAAGGTTATGCTTTTATTTCTAATTTTTATTTTAGAACATGCTAGTATTTTCTCTTTATGTGTCAATTTTCTTGGTCATTATTCAGAATTGGAGTATCTGATCATGGTGTTGCTTCCTTGCAGCAATATTGCATAATGTTAAAGGAAAAGCAGTTCTAGCCATCTGTTAATGCCTACCAGAGCCATGTGTGGCAGCTGTACGTAGCAGTGTTTTCCTCCCTTCCTTATGTCCAAGCAGGCATATTGACCTGTTCATATCCTCCTGCTATATAGAATTGTAAATTATGAAATTGTTCACTCAGAATAATTCAGACTTGAACATCTTATTCTTTCAAGCATAGTTGCTTGTTTGTTTTTTTTTTTTTTTTTATTACAAGTACTGCTCTCAGAATTCTCCTTAACCTTACTTAATTTTGGCTTTTTATTGGAAAAGATTAAGAGATTTGAGTATTGAGGGCAAATGAACATAACTTTACTTGCGTATGTAGTTGTGAAGAGAATTGATTGGGAATGCCAGTATTCTTAGTGCTCATTCTTGGGAGCTGTGCTTACTGCACACACCATTCTTTCTTTTTTCTGTGGAGTTATTTTTTATGCTTTGCTTTATCTTCTGTTTCCCAGCTTACCAGTCATATTTTCCAAAGCAGGTTCCCTTTTCTCCTCTTCTGTGTTGTTTCTGTTTTTCCTAAGTGCCCATTTTTCTTTTAGCCTTATTCTCACTCTTCTCAGATTTTTCCTACCCTGCATTACTTAACGCATCCGTGCAAGCAGTCTGCACATTTTGTGGCTAATGAGTAATGACAGACTAGTCACAGATGCACATAAGCGATAAGGCACTGTCAGAGGATAGTCAGTGAAGAGAGAAGCTCATCTAGAAAGAGTGACCCTTCGTAGTAATTGGGAAACCAAATTTGATTTTTATAAATAAGTAAAACCTGTCTTTTTGCAGCCTTCTAAGCCAACCAATTCTGCCAGTTTCTAGAAGTAGCATCATTTTGTTCATCCTGTCAGCTTGACTTCCTTGAAAATTTAAAAGCTGGAGTGTGTTGTTCCATGATTACTTAGTCAAATTAACAATTGGCAGCTGCCGGAATGTTCCTGCTATCTTCTCTTTACTTGTATTTTCTTTATCTGTGGCTCTGGAGCCTGTCTTTTCACAGGAAAAACGGATTTAACTTGCTGTCTTAGTCTTGTTTAATTCTTTCCTCTGTAATGAATTGAGTGAGCTCACTGTGACCATGTCTCGGAGTACCAAAGCTAGCTTGAGTAAGGCAGCAGGGGCACAGAGCCAAGAGCAGTAGGGAAGAGTGGGCAGGGAAATTAGCATTTCTTTTTTAGCAGTGGTAAACTGATAATTTGGCTCAAGTCATGCTTGGAAATGGATCCTTGAAACAGGGTAAAATAAATACATCTAGTGTTTGCAACTTGCTTATTGTAAATCAGTGAAGGCCTCTCCTCTCCTACTTTCCATTTAGTTTCCTTTCAGCTGTGCAGGAGCCATTGTTGGTAGAGATGAAAATATCAACAAACAAATGTGTTTGGATTTCAGTTAGTTTTCAATCTCTGAATTAGCTGTTTGTGTTTCTTAACAATGGATCATCACTGTAAAGTTAAATTCTCCTGGAATAAAATTTTTCATCATGGAAGTAAATATTTTAACACTTTGGAATATTGTTGGAGGCATTTGTGAATGTGGTTCATATTCTCGACTGAAATCATTATGTTGTTACTTTGTTATCAGTCTGTCCTCGTTAAAAACAAAGTTAGTTTCAAGAATTTTAGCTATTTTCCTGAAATTTGCATGAGGGTGTATGAATTTAGAAGAGATTAATTCTTTGCTGGTTTAGGTGAGAACCTAAAAGCCTAAATAGTGACAGTGAAACTGACAATACTCAAAGTTCTTTTAAAGGCATGATGTAAATGTGATATAAATGATATTTTTCCACTCTTTTAATGCTTGTTCCTGTAACAAAGGTGGACAAGTAGTCTAGATGAGTGTAAGATTTTTAAGCAGAGCTTTATTTTCTCTCCAGGAGGTTGGAGTATTTTGTGTGTTTTAATCTTCTGTTAAGGTCCCAAAATAGATGCTTCCTGAATGTTGTACTTGCAGTGTCTTTCTAGCTTAGCTGCTGCTGCAAAATGACTAACATTAGGCAAGCTCACCCCTGAGGTTGGTCCTACTGAGGCTGAACAGGATGTGTGATGGTGCCTGGGCACTGGCAGCTTTGTTCAGGCAGCTGCTGCTGACTCAAAGCTGTGCCTGCACATATTACGACAACATTTGGTGGTTGTGGCTGCATTGAAGCCATTATATTTGGTAGCAAGGCATATAGAGAGATATCCACAGCTTTTGAAATAGCAGTCCTGTAAATTGCCCTGCTAAACATTGAAAAATATAGAACTTGCCAAAGAAGTGGGTGGGGAGGTTAAGTGTTTGCAGTTCTTCAGCTTTAGCAGGGTGTCCTGGGTTCAGGAGGAGCAGTCATTTTTTTTCTCCTTCTTAGTAGCTGGTGCAGTGCTGTGCTTTTGACTTTTGGCCTGGGAGCAACACTGATAACAATGATGTTTTAGTTGCTGCTCAGTAATGTTTACTCTGACCAAGGACTTTCTGAGTCTCGTGCTCTGCCAGGGAGGAGGGGAAGCTGGGAGGAAGCAAAGACAGGGCATTTGACCCAAACTGACCAAAGAGGTATTCCATACCACAGCACATCATGTCCAGGATGTAAAAACGGAGGGCAGGGACCTGGAAGAGTTATATCACTGCTTGGTCAGGCTTGGAATCGGTGGTGAGCGGTTATATTCTCTTCCCTTGTATTTCCCTTACCATTATTATTATTGGTGGTAGCAGAAGTGGCTTGTGTTACACTTTAGTTATTGGACTGTTCTTATCTCAACCTGTGAGAGTTACATTCTTTCAATTCTCCTCCCCATCCCTCTGGGAGCCTGGGCTGGGGGGTAGTGAGTGTGTGAGCTGCGTGAGTTACAGTTGAGCTTAAACCATGACACAGGGTTTTATTCTATTTATGTCTATTGCTTTTATTTTAAGGCGTATCTTCTAGCAGGTGAGTATTTGTACATTTATGAGGAGTTTTAGTGTCTATACTTACTAACTAACTTGTTAGTCTTTATTTCTTTCTAAATCATTCATTCTAGAATAAGTAGGGGAAATTACCTTTCTGTATTTACAGTATTGTGCCTTAGCTCTGCACAGGATTTTCAGAGCCTGAAAAAAATTATTTAGGAATGAAGAGGCACTTTCCTGTTGCTAGCTGCTGCCTTGCCTCTTGTATTTTGCCTTGCCAGCTAAGCATAGTGTGTAACAATGCTGTTTGCAGTGACTGGATTCACCCAGTCACTGATAAGTGACTTGGACCAAGTATTACTGTGATTCACAAAATTGAGGTTCTCTTTTAGCTTAATTTCTGGCAGCTTGTTGGCTTAGGAACTCAAAAGTCACTCTGCAGGTCATGGTCATAAACTAGGTACTTAAAATGCTGAGTAAGAGTTACATCCTGTAGAATACCACTGATAGTAGCCAGCATGCTACTCTCAAGTTGCATAGATAATAATACTAAGTGATAAATTTTGACTCTTAAGCTTGGGAGTTTGCATCCAGACTGCAGAGAACTGAGTGTATTAGGTGAAGATTCAGATTTGATATGCTTTCCCAGAATATGTCTTACATTATTTACTTCCAAAATGAGTCATTTTTGCATCAACTTTTCAGGCAAATCTAAGGTAATCCTTTTTCCACAGTTCACACTGTTTAGAAGACTCTTGTGTGATGTTGGAGGCTGTGATGTTTGTATGCCTTTCAGGTTTTTAGGGGTTGTTTCAACTGTTCTTACATGTAAAATACAAGCTCAACTCTCTTAGTAAATCTGGCAACATAGGGTTCACTTCAAGTTCAGATTTGTCATGAGTCTTTATATGAAATACGCTATTGTATGTTCTAGGGGAAAAGAGGGAGACAACAGTTTCTTGCTTACTCATTTTGTGTCAGGCAGTCATATTTGTCATCATCTCAAATCTAACTTTGGAATCACTTAATCTATTTTGCATTATTGTAATCTGAAAGTTTCAGCATAAAAAGAGTAGTCCAGAGGTGTTATCACTACAAAAGGAGATAAAAATTATGTCATTTTGAAAGTTAAGGGTACTGTCATTACCTCCAGTCCTTAGTAAAAGTTGTTAAGCTGTAGGAGGGGATAAAGAATGTAATCTCTTTTTTGAATTTACATGGTTAATAGTTAATGCTTAAGATTTTGCTCTATTCCCATAAACCTTTTTGTGAAAGCATTAGTATCAGAAGGCTGTGGTTTCTTGATCACTTTAGGCTGTAATGAATTTATGATATTTGTAAGTGAACAGCTCTCTTGACTAGGTACTGTGGGCTCAGGGGATCAGAAGCTTGGCTTGTGGGCTTGAAGTGCTCAGGAAAATGCAGCTGAAGAGAAATAAGTGTTCCCTAGTAAATTAACATTTGCCTGAAAAATTACCCAGATTTCTCAGTTTGCTTTTAATAATTGTTAGGTAATGAGAAGAAAGACCTTTCCTCTTCCAGCAGCTATGGAAAGCAAAGAAATACATTGAACCATTGAACTACTGTCAGGTGCTGCAGGACAATGAATTTCCTTTAGCTTTTTGCAGTCTGACCATTGCAATTTGATATATAAAATCCTGCTGCAGTTGTGTGGTGTAATAATAGGTGAACAGAGATGGTATTAAGTCCTGCTTTTTTTTTTTTTTTTTTTTTTCTTCTTTCTGTAATATCAGAGAAGAGAAAATAATGTGGGACAAAATAATGAATTTAGTCTTCTCTTTTATTTTAGCTTTTTTTTTTTTTTTTAATTGTAATGTTCTCTGGTATCTTTTCCAACATCTTTTTTTTGCAGATAACACTGTCTAATCTAGTAGCTGAGGAAAAATAAAGGTTTGGTTAAGCTCTTGCCTTCCTCAAATACAAAGTTGAAGCTATGTTTCTGCGTAGTGAGAGAATTCTTTGTAACGTGCAGTTTGGGTTACAGCAGGTGCCCTGTTACACTTTTAGGTTCTCCTGAAAAGATGGCAACAGTGCAACCTTCCTGCTAGGCTGGCAATGCTCAACTGGTTAATCTAGTTAGTTTTAGAGGCTTAGGAAGAAAAAGCGTATGCCACAAAATACTGTTGTGCTCAAGAAAAGGTGCATTCTCCTGTTTGTTTGGGTGCTGTGTGAAATTGAAAGACACTATTTTTTTTTTTTTTTTTTTTTTTTTTTAAGAAAAATGATGCATAAGAATAGACCTATTTTGAAAATGAAGGCATTTACTGCACTAGTTCTCAGTGATGTTATGTACTTTGGTTAAAAGCTCTAAACACTTGAATTTCTTGAATTTTTTTAATGTATAAAATGTCATAAGTGTTCAAACTATATATAAGTGACTTACATGAATTTAGTACAATTTAGAGACACAAAATGTACGTAATACATTAGATTTAATTTGATTTTTTTTTTATTTCCTTGACTAAAGTAGGTGCATTCTTTGTAGCAAGTACAAACATGCTCAACTGAAGTTAATCTATTTTGAAATTATTACTGAGAGCTTTGGGATTTGCAGCTAAGCTACCTTCTTGATAGTTTACTCCACAAGTTCATTACTGGAAGGGCAGTGCAGCACTGAACAGATTGACCAGAGAAACTGTGGCTGCCCCATCCCTGACAGTGTTCAAGTCTGGGTTGCATGGGGCTTTGAGCAACCTGGTCTAGTGGAAGGTGTCTGTGTCCATGGCAAGGGGGTTGGAATACTTCTCACACTTGTATGTGGCTGTGATGAACTGCAAGGCTGATACAGAGATAGTCAGCTGCAGTACTTGTAACAAATGGAAAAGTGTGTAGCAGCTGTGTAAAATCTGTTGTTTAATTCTAGCTTGCTTAGCTGACTTTCACATGCAGTTTGTAAAGAATGGCTTCTTGCTGCCCTAGTGATCTGTCAGTACAGTGTTTTAATATAAATTCCACCAAGGGAAATATTGAAGGTTGAAGTGTTGCCTTTCTTCAAAAGAATTAAGTTTGAAGGGAGCTGTATCTGGCAAAGAACATGTCATGGTCATGTCATTGGTTTCTGAGACCCATAGGTTAAACATAAAAAGATCACCTCTAGAGCTGGGACTGGAGTTGAAGAATCAATAAAGTAGGTTCTAGTCACTGATAGTAATCATTCCCAGTTATTTGTTTTCTAGAAGGTACATGGCTATGGTATTTGAAGTACAACATTTATCTGTGGTAGTGTATGACTTCATGAGTTTATGGCCAATAGCTTTTTTTCGCTTTGGTACATTGCATTTATAAAACCTAAAAATAAAAAAAAAAAAAAAAAAAAAAATTACTGTTACTTTTTGTTAAGCTTTTATAAAAATTCTCCAGTATAGTCTTTAACAGAACTCTGCTATTACAAGTCATCTTTCCTGGGAGGTGCTGGAAAACTGCTAGGGAATGTGGTGGCCTGCTTCGCAAGGTGTGGAAATGTGGCCAGTCAGCTTACCACCCCCATATCTGGGTAGCTTTATAGTTCACTGAACTGGGTACTGGGTTTAGTTTGCTTACAACATTATTATTATTTTTGTTTGAGGAACTTCAGTAATTCCGATTTTGATATTCTAATAGGAAATTTTGTCTTTTTTAGGAAATAAAGCCTCAAAGCCATTACAACCATGGATATAGTGAATCTCTTGGACGGAAAAGCCACATTGACGACTATAGCACTTGGGACATTGTCAAAGCTACACAGTGAGTTTACTTTTCAGTGTTAGATTTGTCTATATCTGTATTAGCTAAAAAGCAGTAAAATGGATTTTATTGGCACACAGTGGGAGGAGAACTCTATTTGTAGGTACAGCAGTAGAAGATTTCAGAAGTGAACTCTACAAAATTACTGTTAAGACAAATTTATGAGCATTTTATGGAAACATGCATGAGGAATTATGGTAAGCTGTAAATAGAGATGGTTGCTGGACAGACTGTTGGAAGCAAACATATGGTTTTCTTCCTATTGGTAATGATGTTTATTTTCTGTAGGTGATGATTAGAGGTAAGTGGGCAACATTGATACACAGACATGAGGGTTTCCTTGATTTTTCAACATCATTTTTAGGTTAGAAAGAATACGTGTCTGTGTAATTTCCTCCTTTGTCTTTGATCCTGCAGTCTCGCTGCTTGCATGGAACTAAGTTTATTGCTGAGAAAGGATTGTAGAAGAAAACTCTGTGCATTAAGAATTGCATTATTAATGCAGATGAGCTGTACAAATTTGCCTTCTATACAGTCCTGTAGCACATAGTAACTCCCAAGACTTTCTGAACAATTGTCATGAAGCTGGTTTTTAGCTTTCTGTTGTTTGCCATTCAGAGACTACCACGACTGTCACTTTTCTTCTATGACCTGAGGCAGTAGAGAGTTTTGTAAGATTTTTATTTTCTTGTATCACTAATTTGAATGCTTAAACTATTATTTCCCTTGCTGAGCTAATTGATTTTTTTCCTCTTAAAAGTTTTTTCCCTTTTTTCCTAAAACGCATCTTCTCCAATTGAAAGCAGCTTTGCAGCTCTGCATGTGCCATAGGCCCCATGTAGGTTTAGGAAGTATGTGTTTCAGTTTTTGTTTTGAGTTGTGAAGAGTTAAAGTTCCTGAAATAGATGTTGGCTGACTTTGCAGTTGTTGCTCTAGATTCCTTAATAGCAATACTACAATCTACAATCATTGTATTAGAAGATTTTTAGAAACAAAAATATTGTCACAGCATCAAATTATCTGCTTCTTAAAAGCATGGAAATACAACAGCAAAAGAGATTTTACAGGTTACCTGCTTCCATCCTTGTATGCTCATTGTGTGTTTAAAACCCTAAAACACATTTGTCCCTGCTAGCCCTCAAATTTAGACTGATTATGCTTTCAACTGAGTCATAATTCTTTTCTAGTCTCCTCAAACAAGAATCAACAGAGCTGTGACTTATCCATTATGCTCCTTCACATTCTTGGAAAGATGTGATTAACAGAGAGGATGACTGTCATGGAAGAGGAATATAGTTCTGTATCATAGCGCTAATGGTTAATATCACAGGGAAGGGGGACTGTCAGCATGGGTATATGATCAGTTTGTGGTATCCAGACAGCACTTTTCTGACTAGAGGAAGAGCTCACCTTGTAGTATTCACTAGGATTAGAAGGCAATGTTATGTAAAGCAGCTCTTGTAAAGAGAAAAATCCCTGAAATTTAAGGCAGCAAATAAACGCAAAATTATCATAATGCTTGAAATAAAAAATAAAATAATACTGCTAATATATTGATTCTGTTATTAAAAAGATATACAGTTCCTATTAAACTGATGTAGTTCTTCACTTTTGTAGAAATACAATATTTTATATACATGAAGAGTAGGAGATCTTATCGTCTACCACTTGTCCTCAAAAATCAATATTCACTTAGATTAAAATATCTGGTCACTTACTTTTTACTTCAGTGTTAATGTAAGTAAGGTGCCACAAAAAGTTCTGTAAAAAAGGGGGAACATAGGTCCTTAAACTTTACAGATTATGATGAAAAATGGGATAAAAAGGTTTGAAACTCATCCACACTTCATATGTGCTGTTTGACTGTAGAATTCTATTTTGAGATGTTGAGTTTATGGACACAGGATTACAGAGAAATAAAGCAATGTTAGTAAAATAATGCATTTGCTCTTCTGTTTTTCAGCAAAGGAAAGTAGGAGCTTGCAAACTGCAAACAATTTTCCAAATGTATTTGTTCTTTCATATCTTGTTGAACTGTTTCTGTGCTTCATCTTCTTAGTCTGTAGATTGGATGCTCATTAGATTAACATGCTCATACACTCATACACTAAGCTACAAATCTAATAATCTCTTAGGATCAAATTAAAACTTTGTATAGAAAAAAGATTCAGTTGATATTTTCATTGCAAATATGTATTTGTATTTTTTTCCCCATCATGTTCCTGATAAGTTCCTGTACAGGTGCAGGGCCCTGAGGCACGATTTACACCAAAAATAGGCTCTCACTTGTGTTTGTTCTGCAGAAACTTGTGCTGGCTTGAATATCCTTTATTGTTATAAAGGACATTTTTCACTGGCTTTGTTATAAACCTGTTCAAGGGCATATAGGTAGTGTTAAAAGTAGTAGCATCTTAGCCCTTTATCTTGCAAATGTTATGTTATGTGTGCAATCTCTTGGCATCTGGTATTTTGGTTCTAGCAGAATTATTTGGTTCATTCACATGAATGTTTCCGCTGTGCTTCTGAAAGCAGAATCGGGCTGCTCATGTGATTGAAAACCTGTTTTCAAAGCAGTAGTAAAAAAATCGTCCATTCTTGCCTTTCCTATTGTAATGAAGGAACATTAATAATATTTCATACTTAATAAGTACTTCACTTTCGACTGCACAGAAAGTGTTTGCATTTCTTCTGCCTTTACAAAATTGGAGGATGGGCTGTGTGCTGGTTTAATTACTCTGAGATAGAATTTAGTGCTCTCACTGGAGCTGCAAGGGAATGGAGTCTTGTAAAAAGAGTTGTAAATGATTTAAAAGTGAAGTTTAATGGGGAGATGTTTGATATGTTTATCTCTTCTAGTACCCTGTGTCATCCAGGGCTGGAGTCATAACATTGAATGTGATGTCTTGGCAAGAGTGTTCTGTTAACATAATAATTTTAAGTTTCTGCCATTGTTGTTTTAAATCTTTTAAGCCATGAAACTAGATAAAAGTAGCTAATGTTCACAGGTAGAGAAGTGTAGGATGGGTTATGACTAGGAGAACAAAATTGTAGAATCATAGAGTAGTTAGGGTTGGAAAGGACCATAAGATCATCTAGTTCCACCCCCCCTACCATGGGCAGGGACACCTCCCACTAAACCATGCCACGCAAGGTTCTGTCCAACCTGGCCTTGAATCATGCGGTCATAGAATGGTTTGTGTTGGAAAGGACCTTAAAGCTCATCTAGTTCTAACCCTCCTGCCATGGGCAGAGACACCTTCCACTAGGCCAGGTTGCTCAAAGCCCCATTAATCCTTGCATTGTGATTTTCAGTTCTATTGATGAACCTTCTGTTTGTAGGGTCCTGAGCAAATTCCCCCTAGGCTGAAAGTGTGTCGGACAGCCACTATGAACATAGGTATTAAACATTAATGCTATTAATGAGTGCTTTTGTGACTCCTGGAAGATTGATTCCTTGTGCTCAAGTGTTAAGATTTCATTATCACAAGATTAACTTTTCTGTTAGTTTTATTCATTGAGGTAATTCAAAATGAAGTTGTGTGCACTGTGAAATAGTGCAGCACAAAAGATGAAATATACTAAATCTTGCTCAGAAAAAAAAATTGGCAAATTGGAGAACATGCTTTTCTCCTCATTATTTCTCATGATTCATGGGGTAACTGGTAAGAAAATAGGATACGTATGGAATAATTTTAATCACTGAAGGTTGTCCAAAGTGACAATTATTCTTGGCTTTTTTCAGCTATTCACAGAAGATGGGCAGATGTTGGCATGGGTATATGTTCTGGATGCCTGGTAATTTGTGCCCTTCGAGTTTGATTATATCACTGAAAGTGAAATGTATCTGCAGTTCTGCAGTTCACATGGAAGACTAATATAGCCACAACTGCTTAGACAATTTGAGGCTTTGGAACACATGCAAGAGCTGTATTTCTCTTGCCTCTCAACATCACTGTTAACTGTTAATTAAGCAGCTCTTGAGTTGTCCCTTTGCTATTGAAAACAAAACTGTCGTGCTGTTTAATGCAAAACCCATGAGAAGGTATGAAAGGTTTTGTTAGTATTTAGCTGCCATCTTTCATGGGAATGAGACTTCAAAACATAAAAACCCAATCATTTTTCTACTAATTGCATTTCTAGTTGAAACAGCTTTGATTGGAGTTACAATGACAGCAAGCTGGGGAAGTTTGCTTCTGGCTTACCTACTGTTTGTTGGCATGGTGATGTGCTCATTGAAGAGAGATTCCTTCCTAGTACTGTGGCCAAATTTGATGTTAATCATGGCAAAGCTGGCGGTATCTATTTCCAAGAGTTGATGTGCTTGCAAAAAAAAGATTAAAAGAATGGATTACATATTTAAAATGCAAAAACCTTCTAGAATACTATTTTTGAAAGTATTAAATGCAGGATAAATTTAACCTGCAATGGCAAATAAAATGTTGCAGGTTAGTTATCAAAGTGGCTTAGAAACTGTAATAGGGAAACAAGCTTGCACCGTGGTATTTTTGCCTTGGAAGAAATAGTTCAATTTCATTCACAACAAGGGAAGTTCAGTAGAATGCTTTAATTATACTTCATATTGATGTTTACAGCATTACAGTCACCCTCTAGAATTCACCCAAATGCTTGAAAATTTGTTAGATTAATACATAATTGTCTTGTATTGTGAGGATTTGCCTCCTGTCCTTCTTTCCTTGCTCTTGAAGGGCATAGAGCCCTTTATAGCAACGTTATAAGCACGATTATGCTGAGTGTCTGGAAGAGATGACTCATTTTGTAGTCTGTGTCATGAACCTTTGGAGAAAGCAAGGTGAAATCAGCTGCAGCGAATCAATGAAAGAAGACTGTAGGTAGTATGTGAGAGAAGAATGCTTGATTTCTAGGGCAGAGCTCAAGGAGCCATGGCTGCGTTGGATTCAGTGGTTTATTTTGTAGTAAAAGAGCCTGGTCTTTCCAGGAAGAGGAGCAAATTGTAATTTCTTAACCTTTTTTGCTAGGCAAATTTTGTTCGTCTAGATCCTTAAATCCTTTTGTGACAACTTAGTAAATTAAAGATTTACTAAGTTATACCTTCTGTGGTACATCTTTTGTGATTCATTATGATTCAGTTCAAGATACTGAAATAAATTCCTAGGAAGAGTCAGACTTATGGTGGCTAAAGTGAAAAATTGCTATATACCTCATACTCACTTGCATTTTTGGAAAATGTTTTGTTTTCCTGGGAAGACTTTTCAGATGTATTGCAGAACTTCATGATTTGTTTTGTGGCCAAGTGGTAGGCAGTACCTTGACTTCCAGTGGGTAGGAGAGGAAATCTATGATGCTAAGCCCAGAGAAGAACCTATTCCTACTACTCATTGTTACCTGAACCCATGCAGTAGTCTTTGCCCAGGGCCTAGAAGCAGTGATGGGTGAATCCTAGAGAGAACTATTTGTAAACATCAGTGGAGCATAATTACAGCATCCTATCAGGGCTTCTGCAGGGGCATTGCAAAAGCATTCTGCCTCAACAGGCTGAAGGGATGATTCACATACTTGCCATAGCTCTCTTTCATTTTCATATGTCTTGGCCTTTTAAGCAGTGGGGTGGGGGGAAGTCAGGAATGGCATATGTTAAACCATTTGAACAGGCAGTCATCGAACCACACTGCTTATCTAGACTAGGATTTGGAAGATAGTGCATCTCAAGTTTTGCAAACCTTACAGCCTTATCAATTTTCCTGGCAGTTATGTGTGTCTCGCTATGTGTATCTTGTCTGGCTGGTTGCATATTTTTAAGATTACGAAAACCAAACCTCTTCTCTTCCCCCTTTGCCAATAATGACTAAAACCTAAGCTTTGTTGTGAAAATTATGCATGACTGCTGCTTTTTTACTCAGTCTGAGGGACCAAATTTTGCAGGCTTGTTGCCAGTTGGTATGTACTGCATGTAATAGTCTTTGTTCTGGTCTTTTGTAATATTTGGAAGATTCTATGATGGCAATTTCTAGCATGTTTCATGATTTCTAGTGCAACATCCCTAAGAAATTGGAAGCAACAATGTTCTGGGTAGCTTATGTCTAGTATTTCATTATTTTATTTTATTTTTTAAATAGTATCCACTGGTTTATCTGCTTCAAACCTGTGATAAGCTTGGGAAGCATTCCTGAGGTTTGTTGACTTGGGTCACTTGAGGCTTCACTATTGGAGTGCTGTGCAGATTGAGGATCTGTTCAAATACATGACAGAAAAAGTAACTGCCCTGGAATAAAGAACTATCCATCAGTTTGGACAGCTGATCAGGTAGAGCAGAAGAGCCTTAAGTTGCCTAAGGCTGACTCTTCTGCAGAAAGTAGAACATAGAAGCAGCATAAGGAAAACTTACTTAAATTCAAACTTTAAGAGGCTCTTAAAATTCTGCTCTGGCAGAAGGCATGCAGAGGCACATGAAAAACAACAAGGTGCTTGGTGAGAGCCAGCATGGCTTCACTAAGGGGAAATCCCGCCTGACCAATCTGGTGGCCTTCTATAATGGGGCTATGGATCCGATGGGCAGGAGTAGAGCAGTTGATGTCATCTACCTGGACTGGTGCAAAGCGTTCGACACTGTCCCACATGACATCCTTGTCTCTAAGCTGGAGAGACCTCAATTTGATAGGTGGACCACTCGGTGGATAAAGAACTGGCTGGATGGCTGAATGCTAAGAGTTGTGGTCAATGGCTCAGTGTCCAGCTGGAGACCAGGAATGAGTGGTGTCCCTCAGGGATCGGTATTGGGACCGATCTTGTTCAACATCTTTGTTGGTGGCATGGACAGTGGGATTGAGTGCGCCCTCAGCAAGTTTGCCAATGACACCAAG
>JAOEHX010053059.1:0-13017 GCA_025448015.1 Bolborhynchus lineola | reverse complement strand
CCAGAGGAGGCCACGAGGATGATCATGGGACTGGAGCACCTCCCGTATGAAGACAGGATGAGAAAGTTGGGGCTGTTGAGCCTGAAGAAGAGAAGACTGCGTGGAGACCTCAGAGCAGCCTTCCAGTATCTGAAGGGGGTTTATAAGGATGCTGGGGAGCAGCTCTTCACCAGAGACTGTAGCAATAGGACAAGGGGTAATGGAGTCAAACTGAAACAGAGGAAGTTTAGGTTAGATATGAGGAAGAAGTCCTTTACTGTAAGGGTGGTGAGGCACTGGAGTGGGTTGCCCAAGGAAGTGGTAAATGCTCTATTCCTTGCACTGTTCAAGGCACAGAGCCTTGGGTGGCACGGTCTAGTGTGAGGTGTCCCTGCTCACGGCAGGAGGTTAGAACTGGATGATCTTAATGTCCTTTCCAACCCAAAACATTTGATGATTCGATGATTCTAAGACTATAAACTGTTATATTTTTCTGCACATAAAGTTATGCAGAAAATAAAAAAAGAGTATAATTAGGTGATAATTTCAAAAATTCCATTACGGTGAAGGAGAAAAGCAATCTGTATGTAATGCCACAAACTTATTGTTACTATAACTGAAATCTTAACAGGTTAATCAAAAAGTTATTGTTAGTCTATATAAAATAATAACTGGAGTTCACATCTTCTGTCTGGTCAGGGGAGAGTGGAAGGGTATAGAGTATCCCAATTTCTTCACTGGGAGGAGTATGATGCCAACAGTGATGACTTCTTCCTGCTTGGGATTTGCTTGGAATGGGTTTTTCTTTGCTAATACTCTTTTACAACTTGCTTTTCCTTCATTGGCTGGCAAGTTTATAGTACATACAAATATAGTGCATAGATGCAGTGTTATGGATGATGCATACTTTTTCCCTTTTTTATCCTTCAACCCAGTTTTGTACAGCTCTTGATCTGAATTTCTTTAGCTGATCATGGCTGAGCTGTTAGCAGCGTTGAAGTTTGCACTACCTGTCTGTACACCACATAACTAAATCAAGTTAGAACAAACCTATAGTCAGGTCAGAACAAGTTCAGACAGACTAAGCCTGATGAGCTTCAGTCTCTCAGCCTTACAAATTCAGTGCAAAGCCTGTGATTTATTACTATCAAGGGCAACACCATATTACTTGGCTGCAAAGATGCATTCTCAAAATTCATTGTTTTTTAAAAGTGCCCTATATGCTATTTAAGCCAACTTGATGACAAGCTATATGATCTCTATTAACTGTGCATATTAAAAGAGTTCCATTTTTTATATTGTACAAACTGCATAAGCATAGCATGTTCTAAATGCATCATCTGCTCTCAAATTTAAGCAGCTCAGGTTCCTTCCAAATGAGCCATGCATGACTTACGTGTTATTGAGAATATACAACTAGAGATCCTGTTTTACAGTGATCCACTCTAGTATGAGCTGACTCTAAAGACCTTGGAATTCTCTGCACAACATGCTGAATCAATTTTAGCATGCAAATAAGTACTGTAAATTAACAAGGTCAACTTCTGCTTTTCTGGCAAGGCAAAGGATGGGAGGAAGAGACCTTAGGAAATGAGTAGCATCATAATCACACTGGCACACAAACCAGTGTAAGAGTGGTAAGCTGTCTCTGTAGTCATTATTAGTGGATAGCTTCCCTCATTGCATTATAGCTTCCTCATTGCATTAGTAGACATGGTAAAAGCATAGACATGCATTCAAGGAAGGCTGTTTTCCTAATCTTGGGGTCTTCTCCCTAGTCTGGTACTATTTCTACTATCAGATCCCTTGAGAAAGTGAAACCATTACCAAAATAAAATCAATTTGGGTCAACTAGTTATCTACTGCCTGAACTTGGACCATAGGACTCCTTCAAAGGCAGGTAGTTGGGCACTTGGGTGCTCCAGTCAGTGTGCACTGACAAGCTGCACAGTAAGATGGAGAGTGAAGACTGCAGAAGCCATTCCCCAGGATACTTTTGCATTTCTCTCTATACTGAAGTTACAAGTTTGTTTTTAAATGCATTTATAAATAAAAATGCTACCAACTCTTCCTTGATCACTTATATCAATATGATCATTACAAATTTAAATTTGCAGATCTATTTTGGTCTAGACACGGATAGATAACAAAGAGCTCACTGCTGAGGGTAGTCTAACAGTCTGCAAACTTGTCAGAAGATGCTACGTCTTACTCATGGCTTCCCCCATAATTGCAGAGCCACAGAGACCTAAAAGCTATATGGGAAGGACAATTAGATCACCTAATTTATTGCTGTTACTGTTGGGACTTCTTGGAATACAAGTTCTGGTCCTTTTTATTGGTCCCATTTGCTTTTATCTCATTTCGTCTTTTTCTTGTCTTGAGGGATATCTAGTCTAACAGATAAATAACCTAACAGGTTAACTCTTCTGTTACCTACTATCAACATATTTTCTCTCATTTTCTCAGGTTCCATGTTATACACCTCAGTCTCCAATGCCATGTTGTTAAACTGCTAAATGGTAAATTATTATTCATACAATCATAGAATAGTTAGGGTTAGAAAGGACCTTAAGATCATCCAGTTCCAACCCCCCTGCCATGGGCAGGGACATCTCCTACTAAACCATGTCACCCAAGGCTAAGTCCAACCCGGCCTTGAACACCACCAGTGATGGAGCATTCATAACTTCCCTGGGCAACCCATTCCAGTGCCTCACCACCCTCACAGTAAAGAACTTCTTCCTCATATCCAATCTAAACTTCCCCTGTTTCAGTTTGAACCTGTTACCCCTTGTCCTCTCACTACAGTCCCTAATGAAGAGTCCCTCCCCAGCATCCCTATAGGCCCCCTGCAGATACTGGAAGCTGCCCTGAGGTCTCCACACAGCCTTCTCTTCTCCAGGCTGAACAGCCCCAACCTCTCGTCCTGTCTTCATAAAACGAGTGTCTTCAGTCATTTCAGTCCTGGTGACTGCCAGGTCTTATGAGAAGCAGGGTAATGCCAGGGAATCACACCCAGCAATGAGTCTGAGTTTGCACACGGAAACGTTATCATTTGCTAAGAGCCAAACCATCGGCTTTATGCTCTTGAGCACAGGCTTGAGTGAAGGAGAAAACTGCTTCTGCCCCTGTATGAGCACAGATATCCTACAAGCAGTATCCTGATGGCCAGCCCCTGCGTGCCGCGCCTCCTCGCCACCCGCTTCGGAGATGTCAGACAGCATTAAAGACCCAAAGGGAAACCACAGCTGACGTTAATGTTGATGGTGGAAACTTCACTTCATCCACCCTTTTTGTTTGTGCAGTTCACTTCCCCTCCTGGGAACTGTTTGTTATCATCTCTCCCAGGCTGCTCTCTCTGTACAAGTTTATTGTTTGCTTCTGATGTCCTGTGCATTCGCTCCCTATTGTCGGCTTCTTGGAGACACCAGCAAAAGAGCAAATAAGAGAGATAAACCTGGACTGCAGCTCAAACAGCACTGGGTCGTTATTGAATTGGGAGAAACAGATGCTCAAAGGCTTAAGACTGAAAGAATCATCGCACCATGACAGGAACAGGTCACAGAATACTATGATCAGTGCCACACTACCAAGTAAGCCATTTGTTGTCCCTCTTTAGTGGTGTAACATAGCTCAGCTGTGAGACCTTTGATTCTGGATCCCAAATGGAGATCCTTTAAAGGAAGCTATTTTCAAAAGCAGCAGGTTCAGCCCTTCTGAGCTAACACTGATGTCCCCTTCCGAGCTAACACTGATGTGCCCTTCTGAGCTAACACTGATGTGCCCTTCTGAGCTAACACTGATGTGCCCTTCTGAGCTAACACTAATGTCCCCTTCTGAGATAACACTAATGTCACCTTCTGAGCTAACACTGATGTGCCCTTCTGAGCTAACACTAATGTCACCTTCTGAGATAACACTAATGTCACCTTCTGAGCTAACACTAATGTCACCTTCTGAGCTAACACTAATGTCGCCTTCTGAGCTAACACTTTGGTCCCCAAAGGCTTCTCAAACTGTGTACTCTAAATCACTCCTGATGGCTGATCTTGGCCATGTCCTGTGCCCTCCTTTGTAACATGGCCATTACAGATATGGTGCTAAGCAGATGGATCAGAACTGTCCTCAGATGTGTTTAGTAAGTGAAGAAACACCCTCCCTCCAGGCAGTGGGATCTAAGCATTACAAAGAGGCTTTATCCAGCATCTTAAAGGAAAGGATACTCCCTACCTCCTCCTTTCCTCTTTCCTCATTCAAGCAAAAGGGCAGTTCTCCACTGTCAGGTCACAAAAGGCAGCATCTCTGCCCCACACAAGTTTTTCCTCCACAGTAAATAAGTCTCAATCCTCGTGGAAAATTAGGGATCTAAATATTTGCTTTCAGGCAGCTGCACTACCTATAATAGACACTAGAAATGAATGAGAAGATGCTGTTTGACTAGAGAAGATTGAATCTAAATCATTACCAGCATTTCCCTTCCAATACCCGAGCTTAAAAACCAGCAGACACACTGTGAACCTTCCCAATATATTTCTTCGACTAAAGGACCCTAAAGTAGTGCAATCCCCAGGGGATGATGAGCCCAAAGGTGGAAATGGAAGTGGGCTGGGAGCTGAGGCAGTTTGGGAACTGCTGATGCTGCACTCCTGAGCATTAGCTAAAGAGGGGAATGCACACAGTGAAACCCTCATCTGCATGCCTGCTCCTTTTGACCCATACCCAGTGACTGCTAGCTCTGGCAGCACCACAAGCTGTATTTCCCCACGCATGAAAGACTCCTGGACTGTTTCTCAGACTTATTGGGCACAAACAGGCTTTTCATCGTCACCAGTCATGCGTGCCTGCTCCCTCCTCATCCATCATCCCCTGCCAAGGTGCTGTGCCCGCTGCCAGCAGCATGCTGTGTCCCAATCCCCGTCTTACAGACAGGCTGTACAAGGGCTGTACATCCCACCTGGTGCTGTGCAAACTGCCCCTGCCCCACACGCAGGAGGGCAGAAGAAGGTACATTATAGGAAAGCTTTGGGTTGTGATGATCTGATGGCTGTGGGATGTTTTCTGCTGCTCTCCTTAGAAAAACTGAGTTGAAGGTGAAGCTTGGAGATGGTTAAGTGGTTGGCAGCAGGGTTTATCTTGGAGACAGGGAAAGACATTGGCCTGTATGGCAGAATTCATTTGTTCAGGGTGAGGAATAAAGCTACATGCAAACAGGATCTGGGAAACCCTGGAGATTGAAGGAGAGGGTCAGAGAGCTGAAAGAGAGCTTAAAACTGGTGATGGGTGCATTGCAGAGACAGAGGAGGCAATGGCAGGGCAGGGAAGGCAAGCAGGGAACAGAAGAGCAGGGGGCTGGAGACAGGGCAAGGCAGCAGATGGCAGAAGGCTCAGGGTGACAGGCAGAGCATGAGAAAGTCCTGGGAGCATGGTGACAGCAAGGGAGTAAATACGGATGTGCTGGATGCGCCTCCAAGCCATTGGTACCTCTCCTCACTGCAGCCACTATGGGTCCCAGCTGCTCAAGTTAGAAACCTGACTGGTGCCAGTGAAAAAGGCACTTATGCCCATGCTTCCATCTGATGACTCCACTGCCTGGCACCAGCACCCCCACTGGGGCTGTAACAACCTGCTGCTGCTGCTGCTCCCCTTCTGCTGTGACCCAAAAGCAGGCTCCTCTGCTTCTCCTCCCTTGGAGTGAGCTGGAAAGAAGGTGCAGTCGGTGCCCAGGGCTCTTTGGGAGCAGGAATGGCTGAATTAGTTGGAACTAATTGAAAGCACACAAACAGCAGCAGGATTTACTGCCCGGTCACCTAATCCTGCCACTTAGGACTGAGCCACTTGAAGTCACAGTGTGTGACAGAATGACCAAGCAATGAGGACAGGATCACAGAGCCCCAAATCAGATTATGCTCCTTGATGGGGACACAAGCTGCTAGGGACTCAGCAAAGATCTGTGTTGAGCACCTTGCAGGGTGTAATAAGAGCAGATATCCAGTGCTGTCTGCTTAGAGAGCATCAAAAATAGACTCTGTGGAGACAGAAAACACCCAAGCGAGCCAAGCTGGGCAGGGCCAGGGTACCTGGAACACTGACAGCTCCTCAGCCTGTGAAATGAACTGGCACAGGTTTGTGCCAGCATTAGCACAAATGTGGCTTCCAAACAAAGCGGAGCGGGAGGGAGGGGAAGGGAGACGAGCCTGCAGTTGGCTAGCTAAAACTGAGGGGTATTGAAGATAGGAAGGTGAAAGGGCCAAGGGATCAGAGGTTAGGAAGTTGTGGCTGTGCACGGCTCGCAGCATCTTACCCTGCAGTAAATGTGCAAGTAGCAGGTTGTCACACACAGGTGCAATCGGAGAGCCAGCTGCACTGTGCTGCATGGATAAATAGGTGATGGATTAAATGAATGGCTAAAATAAAAGGTAGATTGAAGACATGGGCCTTGCCCTGAGATCTTATCATGGAAGACAAAAGATCATTATGGATCAGGATGATGAGTTACCACAGCTCAGGGAAAGGAGAGGACAGGGTTCTGCGCAGTGAGAAACGTGTCTCCAAGTACAGGAGCCTTCAGAGTTTAGCTAATTTACTGAGAACAGGCTTGGACAGAGGACACTTCCAGCAGCTCACTGTGTATTTGCCACTAGAAGATGCTGGCTTGCAAAGTCTAAGGGTCCATTTCTTAGTACAAAAAGCATCTTTTCCTTGCCCATTAATCAAAGTGAAGCAGGAAATCCAAGTGAAGCAGCAAGTAAAGACAAATCCTCACATTCACTTACTGGTAAAAGCTATGGTTTCCACAGGAGTTGCAGGAGCTCAGTGCTTCTGAAGAGATGGTCATCTCTATATTAAAGGTTCTATATATAGATTCCAGTTTTAACACGATCCATTAAAGGCTGAAACCAAATGAACCTAAAGCCCTGAAGGGCTCACTTTGCCATCTACACTCAGCACTTACCACAGGTTAGTTGGATGGGACAACCAGGATAAGCCATAGGAATAATATTCTCTTCCCTTCCTCCTTGGAAACTCCCCCTTAGGGACAGCACTGTCTTACCTAGCATCTGTCAGCTCAAAGTGCTTTCCAGATAGTAATTTAAACGTCTCTCACACAGCATAATCCATCTCTGTCGTACCTCCTTCTCAAGTGAGCAATTGAAGGCGTTGACATACATTTAGTAGCAGCTGAAACCCAGGGCAACAAAGCCTGTTACCACCTCTACCTGCTCATATCTCTTGGGAAGGGCTTCCTTCATAGCAGGGACAGCTAAATGGAGACCCATCCACGCCTGACTAGTCACATTTCACATGCTGAATAGCTGAGGAACCTCAGCTCGGCTTCTGTACTGCAACACATCGCCCGTAAATCACAGCCATTCAGCTCTGCCTGCCCAAAGGACAACAGATTCAGCCTGAGAAGGGTGAGGGACAGAAGCTGCATTAACCACTCCTGACTCTTACACCATGAAGAGTGCAAATGCATTAAGGGTGTGGTTCCATGAGCAGCAGAGCTAATCTGCCTGCTTCACAGCACCAGCATCTTGCTTTCCTTTCCTCAGGCTGTACTCTACACAAAGCAGTTCCATCCCTTCCCTTGTGCTTGCTCAGGCATTTAAGACTCACTTTTGGGCTCAGAAAAGCAGTATTCCCTTTCCTTCTCTTTCTGGATCAGCCTTCTGATAGATTAGAGAGAATCTGAGGAGGTCCAAAGAGCTGATGC
The DNA here is from genome assembly GCA_025448015.1 of Bolborhynchus lineola. Lineage (NCBI taxonomy): Eukaryota > Metazoa > Chordata > Aves > Psittaciformes > Psittacidae > Bolborhynchus > Bolborhynchus lineola. Next base: position 5,321 of record JAOEHX010053059.1, on the reverse strand, counting down.
ACGGTAATACACTGGGAGCAGGAGCATCACCCCACTTTGCAGGAAGAAAGCTGTCAGATCAGCTCACCCCGTCTCTTGGATCTGCACCCTGAGGCACAGGGAAGCAAAGAACTTGCTGGAGGCCACACACCAAAGCACTGAAGGAAGCCTGGAGTCCTATTTTCCCCTCACACATTCAGGCTAATCTAAATGTCAAGGCTGAAGCAAAGACATGAACAGCACTTGCTTTGTTGTAAAAATCAATCCATCCATCCAATAACAACCTCTCAATCTTCTTAACAGCTCATTTTCCCCTCCCCAGAGCAGTGGGCAGGGAAGACTCCTCTGGTCCATTCACAGGGTGCAGTATGGGGAGCTTCATTCCTACAAAACAATGGCTTCCTCGTAGCCTGGAGGCTCTTCTCCCTTTCACCCAGCTTCCCACTGCCACTGCAGCCCCATTTCCAGGCAGTGACATGAAGGAGAACTCCAGAGAAGCAGAGTGGTGGGAGGAACTGTAGTGCTGACTGTTCATTCATGTTGAAGACAGCGCGAGATGAGCAGGTTGGCGCTGCAGGTCTGAGCATCTCAGCTCAGGAGCTACCCAAACAGGAGCCAGAGTTCCTTCAGGATTCACACACAGTTTCTCACTCTGGCCTAAACCCAGCTCTAGCACAGAGAATCTGCAGCATCTTGTAGGAAGGGGCTCAGAGCAAAGGCAGTGCTGCAAAACTGTCATTCCCAGGGACTATTAAAGACCATGGCATGACTTCTTCAGGCTTACAGAGCAGCCTCAGAAGTGTTAAGTGTCATGGATGCATCACACACATGTTGCTTTGTTGGGAATATAATACACAGCTCTGCCTTTACCTGGGGTTCAGTCCAGGTTTGGATTAGCTACTGGTCCCTGGGTTAGCAGAGCCTTATCAATGAGGAGCCATCAGGTCAGGAGAGCTGAGCCAGGGCTAACAGCCACAGGCTGCACAATGCTTGGTAGGGAAAAGGAAGGCAATTTGGGGTTCTTCCTTGGAAAAATATATAGCTTCTGCATATCTTTGTGATCACACGTGTGCATGGCACACCCCGGGGGCTCCCCGCTTCTGCAGTACCTTGCATTCAACATGCTCTACAGACTTGATGGTATTTGGGCTCCTAAGGATGTATGATGTGTTTTTTACAGAAGGTAAGGCCAAAACGTACTAAAATGATGTGCCTGGGGTCATATGAAAAGCACTTGAAGAGGAAAATAACTTCCTTCAACTCCCTTTCACACATTTTTCCTAATACCAGTGCCCATAAGTTTCTGTTATCCTTTTGCAAGAGGCATTGTACAACTGCACAAAAGCCATACCTTTCTATACAAGTCCTGCCCCCAAAACACAAGGGTATGGTCACTGTGTACATTTACCCTAAGCCATGATAATCCACGGCCAGACAGCGGGACCACAAAATGCAGTTATCAAGTCCTCGCAGCTTTTGTGCAAGCAAGGAAACAGAGACAACAGCTACTTTCTGGTACTGGCTCTCAGCCAGGAACTGAGTACAGGATGCACCTCCTCAGACGAGACCACTCATCCAATATCCTTCTCCAAAACTAATGCCACTTCCCATTCACTCTTACATAAACATGCCTCCAGAGAATTATATACTAGGGATGTTATGCGTAAGCCTTGCAGATGAACTTTTAGCCTTCCTAGATCACGTCTGCTCCCTGTCAGTACCCACATTATCCAGACTTCCCAACAATGCAGCATAACAACTGAAGAACTGGAATGCAGAAGGGCTTTCCCCTCACCACAGAAGGTACTCGCCAAAAGACATAGATTTCCCTGGCAGGGTGCTAATTGTGTTCACCTTATGGTGAGCATACTTCAGCCTTCCATGGAAGCACGCTCCTGTTTTGCCAGTGAAAAGGAAGAGCACAGGTTGTGGTGAACAGAATTCCTAATGCTGTCACCTGGGTACTGACACTTAAGTAAATGCAGTCTTACTCCTGCATTTCCAGCTCTTGTAGGCTGAGCATCACCACACTTACTGTCTTCATCCCAAGAGGCTCCTATGTGGCTCGTGAATGGGACACTGGGAGGCATGATCAAAACCAGTGAGAGAATCCCTTCCCATCTCTCCCCCTCCACAGTGTGGCTGCTGGTGGTGATGGATGCAGCTGAGATGCCGATGTGTGACCATCCTGACCAGAACCTTTACCTTTGAAGCTGCCATGACGGCTGCCGTGGCTGCGACGTTCAGCCCCCGCTTCCCAAAGTGGACAAGGGCATCGTAGCTCCGGTCTTTGGCCTGGACAAGGCAGTCATCGATCTCCTGTCATAGCAAACAACAAAACAAACAAGCAATAAAGCAAAAGAAGGACAAGATCAGAGTGTTCCAAGCCTCGAACTCCTGGCAGGGCCATGGCATCTTTTATGCAGGTAGATACCATCCATTTCCTTCACCTTGGCTGGAGACAAGTTCACAGCCAATGTTTGCAAAGAGAAAAGGTTTGCAGGGAAGCAAACAAAGCCACTTCAGGCTTCAGGAGCTCGTTATTCTGCAAATGGAAGACTGGTGTCTAAAGTTGGGATACACTTGTGCACTGTGCAATGACCATCAACGGGCCCTGGAAACAGCAGAGATACATCGACGTGGGCAGAATGGACCAGGAGCCGTTTGCAATCTATGGGTTCTAAAGACAAATTGCATTGCCCCATAGTTAAAAAGAACTGCATTATGACACTGGGCAGCTGAAGCTCTACTGCCCTGCAGCCAGGACTGGTGGTGTGAGAAGTATCCGAGATATCTCTCCCATCACTGCAGTGGCCAGCTTCAACATGCCCATGGACTTGTTAAGTCCAGAGCTTCCAGATTTGATGCTGCTCAATACACAGTGAAATGATTATGAAAGTTCCTGCCCTCACCTTTGCTCCCTTAAGACATAGGGGTCTGGATGATAATGGATGGCAATGACTTCCAGTACTGAGGTGCTGGGTGTGCTGGGTTAGTGGGGACTGGAGGCCATGAGAAGCTGCTGGCTGCACAGTGATTCCCTCCCTGTTCCTAGTAGATAAGAAGTGGCAACCCAAAGTGCACAAGAACTACTTGTGAAAAGCAGAAGTTCCCAGGATACAGAGAGACAGGGGACTGATCCCCATTCTCCTCCTTGGACAGGACTGGGATACAACTGCTCATGCACAGCCTGTGGCTAAACAGATCTTTCATTTCCATACTTGCCAACACAGGAAAGTTATTCACTTCTTAGTAATTTGTATGTTGATATGTGACTGAAGGCTATTCTTGGCCTATGTATTCCTATGAGCCAAATAGATCTGCCTGACAACATCTCATTCACAGCCACAGCAATCTCTTAGGCAGGTAAATGATCCAAGCTGTATTGCCTCTCCCCCGAGTTAATCTGAGCAAGACATTTCCCAACCCAGGACCTCGGCATGCTGCATGCCTTAGTTCAGAGGCTATCTGGTGCTTGCTAAGCCTGTTTGAGACAGGCTGGGCTATTTGTTTTAGTGCTGCACAATGTTTTAGGCAGAACTGGGAACAACGTCAAGGAGCCCTGGCTGCCAGACCCTGTTTCTCTGTTAGACCCAGCCACAACACAGCACTCAGCTATATCCAGCCAGTACGTGCAAAGCAGCTCAGGAGGTATTTTTATCCCCTTCCCTCCCAACATCTCAGTGCACAAAGATGAGTTAATACGTGTGAGTGTGCTGAATGGATGCCAGCATGGAAATACTCAACAAAGAGCAAAACCACCAACTAAAGGAGATGATCAAACGACAGAGGAAGAGAATCAGCAACTCCCACTCCTTCAATGAAAATGAGTGACAGGAAGACTGGAGAAAACACACTGCAGATCTGCTCCATCCAGGCACCTGTGATTACCTTTTCTTTTGAAGACAGTGTTGGATGAACAAATTTCCTGTACAGGAGGCTGGAGCCTTTTGTGTATGGAGACAGCAGCCAGGCTACAAAAGCTATTTTGAGTTCATAGTAGAATGGAAACCTAGGAGAAAAAGAGCTATTAGTGTCCACTCCCAATTTAACCACTGCCCTTGGAGATGCTCAGCACAGGAAGGGACTGGTCACTCTGGTTAGGGAAGCTTTTGCTTACTAAAAAGTCCAAAGATCAGAATGCATCCACTCACCTTTACAGACATCTCAACTAGCACTCGGGTAAAGCTTTACTTGGGTATCGGGGCCATTACTTAATGGTCCGAAAGAGACTCTGCTGTGTGATAAGAGGAGCTTTCTACGTGCAAAGAGCACAGATGTTGCCTTCATAGCATCCCCAGTCATTAGGAGGGAGCAAAGAGCAAACCAGCAAATCAATGTTTCATTGATACATTTACGTAGCTTTCATCTCCCTCCCCTTCTGCTTTTAAGATAACACTTGTCTGCCTTAAACTGGAATACAAGAACCCAGCAACTTGCAATATAAAGGTACAGATCTACACTGTGGCTTTCAGGTAGCATTATAAAGTATGCAGGAGACTAACTGGCAACAGGACAAGCTTTAGCTGTAACATCAAGCCAAGGACTTCTTGGGATTAGATGATGCAGCCTCTCTTTTGGAGGACAAAGCCTATAGCTCAAGGCTGGGCAGCTACCAGCATCCTCATCTGATGAACCAATGCTACCCTTTGTAGGCAAGCAAGAGCAACACAGAGACCCTGTGGTGAGTGTGCAGCTGGACCCAGCCAGTGCCCAGCACCATCACTGAGCCAGCTGGGCCATACAGCACCCAGGTCTGACCCAATGGGCCTCTGTGGTGCTCTACACCAAGCATGGATGGGCCAGGTTGGTCTAACACCTCTCTGAGGATCCCTGCAGCATACTTGATTGCACAGGCTGGATGAGCCCTCTGTCATTCCTCCTGAAACGCACATACATAATGCATGCTCCAAAAGCAAAGCTCCAGATGAACACAGTGGAGGTAGATTTGCATGGAAATCAGACAGAGACACAAAGATGTCTTTTATACCCTTTTAAACAGATCTGACATGTTGCCAAGAACCCCCAATTCCCTTTCTCTGAAGGACTCACTAGTGGCATGCACTGCTATGCAGGAACAGCCTTTAGGTGAGGGCCATGCATTACAGTTGGATTCTCATCCTCTCATCTCACTGTCTGCTCATCTCACTGGTAAACACTAGAAAGGCCTTACTGAACCAGCAACGAAGCAACAAACATTTCCTAACTTAAGCATCCAAATCTAAGGAATTAAACTCTTCCCTGTGAGGGTGCTGAGGCACTGGCACAGGGTGCCCAGAGGAGCTGTGGCTGACGGAGCCTGAACTCCGCTTCACCCGCGCCTGGCCCGGCCGCCTCCCTCC
>JAOEHX010053058.1:0-13073 GCA_025448015.1 Bolborhynchus lineola | reverse complement strand
GGATGGGGGGTGTGGGGCTGGAAGAGGATGTGAGGGATGGGGGGTGTGGGGCTGGAAGAGGCTGTGGCAAGGGGTGGGGAACGGTGCCACGGGCTGGGCTGGGGTGGCCTCCACCACAGCTGGGTGCCACTGCCTGCAGTGACAGGTTTGGGATCCAGCATGGCTGTGGGGTCACAGCCACTGCCCCTGCTCCCTCCTCTCCCCCCAGGACATCCCCACAGGGGACGGGGACACGATGACACTGGGGGGTGTCCCCAGGACTGATCCTCGGTTCGGCCACAGCCGCTCCCCCATCCCCACAGCACAGCATTGGGGCTGCGCTGCTTCAGGGCTCCTTCCCCTCCATCCCCTGCCCTGAGCCATCCCCAGCACTGCCGCTGGTGCAAAACCCCCCTTTCCTGGTGCTGCAGGTGCTGATCCCCGGCTGCTCCCGGCGCCCACCTCCGCTCGCAGGGTCGGGACAGCTTCAGCTCCACAGTCATGTCCACCTTCCGGCAGGAGAGCGTGGAGGACTTCTATGAGATGGGGGAAGAGCTGGGCAGGTGAGTGCTGTCCCCCTGCGCTGCGGGGGCTTCCATGGCTGCACCCCTCCCTGCCCGAGCATCTTCACCGCCTGCTGCAGCCCTCATGGTGTCCCTGTGCCACCTCTGTGCTATGCTGGCAGTGGGGCTGGGGGCAGAGCCAGGCACCTCCAGCAGCTGTATATTAACAAAGGAAGGTGTTAATTCACTTTAAATTCACTCCTATATGTGGGCGAGCCCAGCAGAGCTCCTGTCCTACCCGGGTTTGGCCCAAGCCCTCACTGCTGCCTGGCTCTGCGCCCATGGGACAGATCCGGGGTGAATCACTGCCCGAAAATGGGATTTAATCATCAGGATGCAGAGGCTGCAGCTGGGGGGGGTTGTGGGCAGGGTTTGGATCCTCCAGCGTTGCCTCAGCCACACCAGGACGCAGGGTCTGCTGTAGCTGTGGCCCCAGGGCTCCCTCGGGGGCTGCTTCCCAGACCCTGGGAAGGAATTGAGCAGCGGGAGCATTTTGACTGGCTTTAGTGTTTGTTCCTTTAAAAGGGGGGGAGCTTCTTGGGCCTTGTTCCAGGTCCCCTTCCCTTGGGGCTGCTCTGGAGCTGCATCTCTCAGGAGCCCTGGGGATGGATGTGGTGCCTGGGGGCTGGACCTCAGCTGGGCAAGGCTGGTTCCTGCCCTGGGGGGCTGCAGGTGGCCCTGATGTGATCTAGGGACATACAGAGCAGTCTTGGGTTCAGGCGCCACAGAGGCTGATGACGGAGGCTGGTGACAGGACCGCACGTCAGCATGTGCTGGTGGGGATGGCCAATGGCTGGGGCAGCGAGGAGGGGATGGGCAGCCCTGGGAAGTGGGATGGATCTGTCCTAGGAGGAAGTCATTGAGGGATCCTTGTGCTTCCCAGCAGAGGGGCTGTAGTGGGGCTCAGCTGGGGCAGAAGGGACAAGGGTGAACTCCTGCACAGCGCCTCCCATCCTCTTGCCGGTGCTGACCCTGCTGCCCAGCACACACCAGCCCAGTGATCCTCTCCTCACCTCCTCCCCGCATCCTGCAGTGGGCAGTTTGCCATCGTACGGAAGTGCCGGGAGAGGAAAACGGGTCTGGAATACGCGGCCAAGTTCATCAAGAAGCGTCGGCTGTCGTCCAGCCGCCGCGGTGTGAGCCGGGAGGAGATCGAGAGGGAGGTGGACATCCTGCGGGAGATCCAGCATCCCAACATCATCACCCTGCATGATATCTTTGAGAACAAGACGGACGTGGTGCTCATCCTGGAGCTGGTCTCGGGCGGCGAGCTCTTTGATTTCCTGGCTGAGAAGGAGTCCCTCACGGAGGAGGAGGCCACGCAGTTCCTCAAGCAGATCCTGGATGGGGTGCACTACCTGCACTCCAAGCGCATCGCCCACTTCGACTTGAAGGTGAGGGCTGGGACATGCAGGCACCCCGTGCTTGGCAGCTGGGGAGCAGCGATGAGGATCCATCGCTGTGGAGCTGGCTCTGGAATAGCTCTCTGCCTGAGGCATGTGGGGTAACCCCCTTCTCCTCTCCCCCCCCAGCCAGAGAACATCATGCTGCTGGACAAGAACGTGCCAAACCCTCGGATCAAACTCATCGACTTCGGGATTGCCCACAAGATTGAAGCTGGGAATGAATTCAAGAACATATTTGGGACCCCGGAGTTTGTAGGTGAGCTTGGGCTGGCAGTGTTCCTCTGGGGCTCCAGAAGCTTTGGCTTAATCCTGGAGAGATGCCCAAGGCCGTGGTGTGTGTGCCAAGGTTGAGTTCATGGGGAAAGACTTCTTTCTCCCAGGATAATCCTATTTTCTTCCCTCTTTCCTTCTAAAGCTCCAGAAATCGTCAACTACGAACCCCTGGGGCTGGAGGCTGACATGTGGTGAGTGAATCCCCTCCCTGTAGGTCTCCCCTGCTGCTGAACCTGCAGGGAGCTCTGCAGAGCTTCAGCCTCATCTTCCTCTCTCTTCCAGGAGCATTGGGGTCATCACTTACATCCTGTGAGTATATGGGGAGCCTGGGGCGGACGGGCTCTGCAGGGTGAGTGCCCTGCTCGGGCTGTCACCTCTCTGGGGTGTCACAACCTGCTCTCACTGCAGGCTGAGTGGAGCCTCCCCCTTCCTGGGGGAAACGAAGCAGGAGACCCTGACCAACATATCCGCAGTCAACTACGACTTTGATGAAGAGTATTTCAGCAACACCAGTGAGCTGGCCAAGGACTTCATCCGCCGCCTGCTCGTCAAGGACCCCAAGTGAGAGGCAGGGAGCAGAGCTGCGGGTTGCCTTGGGAAGGGGATGGTCCCTCCTGCCCCACTCTCTGTGTATGGGCAGCTCCCACATCTCCTGTCCACATGGAGTTTAGCTCTGAGCCTGCCTTTGCCCATGCCTGTGTGCTGCTTGTTATAAATCCTGTTTATCCCCCCACTTCCCTCCTGCTGCTGGTAGGGTTTGGAAATCAAAGTCTCTCCCCTCTGTCAGGCATGGGATTAATTCTGGGATCACCCTGAGGGTGCAGCAGCTTAGCTAAAAAGGAGGGAAAAGACTATGGGAGGGATGAAGGGCTCACCCGAGCACCCAGGAGCAGCGGTGCTGTGTGATCAGACATCAGACAGGAGGTTCCTGCAGGCTCTTTGGGGTGTGTTTGCCGTGGAGAGGCTGCATGAGGGCAGGGAGCTGACTGCAGCCCCTGAGCACGGCGGGTTCATCTGGGCCCATCCGTGCCCCAGAGGCGGTTGGATCCAAGCTGCTTTTCCAGGACTTTGACAGGGAAAGAGGCAGCAAAGCCTCTGCCCCTCGGTCACAGCCTGGGTGTCTTTGCAGGAAGCGGATGACCATCGCTCAAAGCCTGGAGCACCCTTGGATTAAGGTGAGAACTGAAAGAGTTGGCACTTTCTGGGTATCAGACACCCAAGGGGTCTGGGGTGGGTGTTGCAGACCATGGGTGGGTGCTGCACCTCACACCTGTGGCCATCCCTTTCCACAGGTGATCAAGAGGAGGAACGTCCGCAACGAAGACAGCTGCAAGAAGCCCGAGCGTCGCCGGCTGAAGACCACACGCCTGAAAGAGTACACCATCAAGTCCCACTCCAGCATGCCACCAAACAACACCTACATCAACTTCGAGCGCTTCTCCAAGGTCATGGAGGAGGTGGCTGCAGCTGAGGAGAGCCTCCGAGAGCTGGAGAGGAACAAGAAGTCCTTCCAGGAGGACATCGAGGCCCTGCTGTCCATCTATGAGGAGAAGGAGTCGTGGTACAAAGAGGAGAACGAGAGCATCAGCCAGGACCTCCGCCAGATCCGGCAGGAGCTGCAGAAGACGGAGGCCCTGAAGAAGCAGGCGCAGGAGGAGACCAAGAGCGTGGTGCAGGTGGCCAATGGCCTCAAGAGGCGTTACCGAAAGCTGGAGAACCACTACGAGGCGCTGGCCAAGCAGGTGGCCTCGGAGATGAAGTTTGTCCAGGAGCTGGTGTGGTCCATTGAGCGTGAGAAGCTGCAGAGCAGCGAGGGCGACGGCAGCATCCGTTAGATGGGCCAGGGCTCGCTGCCTGCGCAATGAGGTGGGATCATCCTGCCCAAGCCCCCTGCTCACCCCAGGAGCCATTCCACCGACAGCCTTTGGGCTCACAGTGGTGTGGAGGGGGGCTTGTGCCTCCCTGGAGACCCCCCCTCAGGGACCCACAGTTGTGCTCACGTGGGTTTTGGCTTCTTGGCTTCACGTCCCCGTGCTCCCCTGGCTGCTCCCCGCTCCGGCCACAGCGCTCAAGAGACCAGTTCTCTGCATCCCACCCAGGGCCTGGCTCTTGGAGCTGCCTGCGGGGCTCTTGGTGAGGAGACCCCTGTCTGTACCCTGGCAGCAGCTCAGTGCCTGCCTGACGTGGCCCCCAACACGCTGCAGCCCCATGGGTGACCCCCGCTGTCCCCTGTCCCGCCAGGGGCATCGTCCCCCCCTGCCCCAGCCCTCGGTCCCACGGCCACTCCCCCTTTAACAGAATAAAGGTTTCTGTGCACCAGGGCGGCTGCCTTGGCTCCTGCCATGGGAGGATGATGGTGGGAAGGGGGCAAGGATATACTGTGCAGTAACAGCTCTTCTGCTGTGCCCACACGTGGTGTTGGTGCTCCCGTCCCAGAGGGATTCCTTAATCTGGGAGGAGAAGGGATTTCTCTGAGTTCCCTGCGGGATTGGAGGGAGCTCTCAGAGGGGGTTGCAGGATGCTCTCAGGCTGGAGGAGTGCCTCAGACCATGGGGGAGTCCTGTGGGCTCAGGGAAGGTTGAAGCATGATTCTGAGAGCTGAAGGTCTGTGGGATTTGGGGAGGTGCCTGGGACTCAGGGGGGGCTCCAGGGTTTCTGGGGGGTCCCTGCCCTTTTCCCCAGGGATCTGCCTTTGGCAGGGGACCTGCCAGATCCCGGTTTGGGTAGGAACAGGGTGGGTAAGGAATTGGCACCAGTATACTTGAGGCCAGGAAGAGTTGATGTAAGCGCAGGGCACAGCTGGTGGCTGGTGCGAGGGGAGGACAGGGGGACAAGGTCCCAAATTGCCATTTCCTCTGGGAGCACTGCAGGGTTTCCGGCTGCCCTCAGCGCTGTGCTGATGGAGCCAAGATTCAGCTGAACTTGATCCGGGGGAATCACCAGCCAAATCCTGGCGGATGCGCAGCATCCCTCCGGCTCGCCAGCACCCGTGCAGGGAAGGCAGCAGCAGGGTTCCCTCCAGCTGAGCTCCGGGACTGAGGGATTGCCCAATTTAGGCTTTATTTGTTGCTCCAGTGCTTCCCCCCAGCTCCTCAGGGTGGAGGGGACATGTCCTGTGTCCCGTGTTCCATGTCCCATGTCCCTGTCCACGCCATTCCTTGGGCAGCCCCATGTGCTGCTGACGTCCCACCCGGTGTAGGTTTCATCCCAACCCGTGGGGCACATGGGGCCAGGGATAATTTTAGTTTGACCCCATTTTTCCAGGCCAAAGCTCTTGGCACCCAGGGGTGCCACACAGCGTGACCGCCTGGCCGGTGGCAGCTCCCGGCACAGAGCAGGATCGGTGCCGTGGCATTTTATCTGGAGTCCTGGATATTTGATCTGCTCTTCCAGAACCGATTCGTCACCAGAGCCGGCGTGTGAAGGGACGTATGGAAATCCTATAGCGACAGTTGTTCCCAAGCTGTGCAAAGTTCACATAGTGCTGAGGCTTCCCAGTTGCTCCTCGTGCCACAGGTTCCTGTTTCATGCTCCCAAAGGCTCTTGGAAGTCACTCGCCATTCACGCCGGCCGGCACAGGCTTCTCTCTGCAGGTATGCTGCTCCGGAGGGGTGCTGGAGGAGATCCTATCCTGGGGAATGGCCAAAGATAAACAGCAGAACGTTTATAAAGCAGGATTTGGGGTGGGTTTGGTGAGGGTGACCTGGCGAGGGTTTAAATTGCAGAGGGAGCTCGGATGGCTCCGATGCACCAGGGCCCAGTGCAGAGGGGGGGAATACTGACTGCTCAGCATGGAGGAATTCTGGGGGAGACCATGTCCAGGAGGCAAATCCAACAGGGATGCCAGATTTCACCCATGTGACATACCAGCACGTGCTGCCTCAGTTCCCCTCTTGGAGCTGGAGCCGGCACTGCCCTGGGATGTTTTATGTTCACTGGGGACAGGGAATACCAAAGTGCCTTTTTTAGGCTTCAATTTCTGCCTCTCAGCAGCTTGAGGTGGGGGGAGGGACTTCTCCCTTACATATCCTCATGGAAGCGGACTGGTTTTGCACAGCTCATTGGGTGGGAGCCCATCCAGGGAACCCTGAGGGAAACCACACCAGAACCCACTGTGGAATGGAGCCGGGGCTTTGGGGTTTTCCTACTGGGAAACAAGCAATGTAACGATGGCAAATGGACTTACATGGTATTGGTGACAGGTTGCAGCCTTGACACTGATGAGCACCCAGCCCTGTGATGGTGTAATTAGAACATTGTGGGTGTCTCCAGGCACACGCGGTGTCACACATGGGGAAATCTGCCTCTTTGTAGCTTGTGGAAGTATGGGTGATGCCATTATTCCTGTTTTGGTTTTGGCTGTGATATTCTATGCTGGCTAGACAATTGGAAAATCTGTGTTGACATGAGGACGAGGTGGTTGGATCCTTCTGGTGGCTTAAAACACCCCTCGAAACCAGCTTGGTGGGAGTTTTAGGGTGACTTCTCGCTCATCTGTGGCAGCTGCTTTTCTGGAGCACTGTTTCTAATTAAGGCATGCCCAAAACTCTTCCAAAGTGATCCATGCTGATGCCACAGCCAAGTTATTTCAGTGCCCAAACGATCCCTGTGCTCACCCCATGTGAGAGGTGTTATACTTTAACCCAGGAACCTTTGGTGCGCAATGCAACGCACATGATCGAGTACAGCAGTTCAATGGCACTGCCTATCTTTAGCCAGCACATCTCGATAGTGGATTTGCACATCCCACCCATCTCACCGTGGTATTCCAGCCCAATTCCAGGCACAGTAGAGTCAAGAGGTTATTATTAGCTTTGGAGCAAGGCACAAGCTGAGGACAGTGCTGGTTCCAGGCTGGTCTTGGTGCTCCTCAGGCACAACATCCCCTTTCCTTTCCAAGCAATACTGTGCTTGCCCAGTTACTGCCCTGCTGCTCATTGACAGTGGGAGGCTTCTTTAGCTCACTGAACCACTGACAGGAAGCCCATCACCAGAAACATCAGGAGACCTATTGGCCAATGTTATTTTACTGACCATTTTGCTAGGAAGGGAGGACATGGAGGAGTAAGGAACCTATGGGCTTCCCATAACCTTACCCAAAGCATTTGCAACAACAGAACCTCCTGTACTTAGGTTTTAGAATCGCAGTTTGCCATCTGGCACTGTAATAGAGGGTTTTGCCCTAAATGTCACCCACTTGGACACATCCACCTCTGTAGGCACGTCAACACCTGAAGTTCAGCGAGGCAGGAATTTGGGACCAAATAACATCCTCATTTGGGCGGTGAGAAGCAGAAAGAGGCTTCTGTCCAAACTTCTCACCCAGCGAGCACTCGGCTGCTGGCTGAAATGGGGCTGCAGTATCTTTATGTGCTAATTTGAGCGTGAAGTGAGAAACGCCACGAAGCAGAGTCTGACATTAAACTGGTTTCATACTAGCATGTTATAAATAGCTTCAGTGCTGTTCGCCTCCCGCCATTGCATGGAGAATCCCACTCTCACTGGGACTCCTGAACCAGGCTTCCCAGTCAGGGTTACCACTGAAACCAAGACAGTGACAGAGTAGGGCCGACACCTCGGCTGTTGTGTTTGGGGAATTTTGTGCCTGTTCCTCTCCCAGGAAAGGTGACCGACATTAAAGAGGACCTCCAACAGATTTGAAATGGGTTTTTACTGAATTGAGATGTTACAAACAAGCTGTTACAGACTCTGTCTGCAGAAGCAGATGAGCAGAAGAGTTGGGTTTTCTCCCAACGCAGCTCTACTTGTTCATTATAAAAATGCACTTTCAACTTTGGGATAAGCCAGAGGAATACAAAATAAGAAAGTTACAAAACCAAAAACAAAACCACCCATCCATCCGAGGTGTGAATAAGTTACCTTCATTCTTCAATTATATACAAAAGATACTTTCCAAAGGACAGTATAGGATGAGTTTACACAAATAACCCCCCCTGCCGACTGCAGTACTATTTACATCGCGCTGTACCCAGGTCTTCCAGATCCTAAAAAGCAAAAGGGGAAGTGTGAGCACTGGGAAGCCTGAGTGGGTCATTCCCCAGTCAGCACCTCTTGTCCCACTCCACCTATGGTGGGACCACATTTACCTGTCAGCAGTTCAAAAGCTTGTTGTGAATATCCTCAAAGACCTGGTTGTAGAGTTCATCTCGGGACTTGAGCCCATCTAAGTAAACTGGAGGAAGAAGTGTCTGATCAGAATAAATTCCTCTAGATCAGTTCTAAATTATTTCAGATTGACCAAATGGAGTAAAGTTTTCCAATTGGAAAACCAGAACCATGCTTAAGAACTTGTGACCCACAGTCTTTTATCCCACTATAAAGCATGTGGTTTGTTTCTTTTCATAAGAAACAAAGGGCAGAAGTCCTGAGCTATAAAACTGCATGTGTTTAATTGTACAGGGAGGAGGCCAGGATTAGAGCTTCCCAGTACAAACAGAACCTTTGCCTCACTGCAGTTCAAGTTCCCATGAATTAAATTCCTAACTTCCTTAAAACCCAAAGCTCAGGGCCCAGTGTGCTTGGGGAGGGGCTCACCAACATCAACACCACAGTCTTCCATTGCTTTCCTGTGTTTCAAGTACATGGGCCAGACATGTCCATCAAAGAGACCTGGCGGGTCAGGAACGGTGTAGTTACGTGTACTGCAAACAGCAAAACAGGCAAAGAACATCAGGATGCGTTATCCCTGCCCAGGACAACAAGACGTCTCTAAGGTCCTGTCCAACCCAACCCATTCAGTGATGTGTGACCATGGGGACAGCACTGCCTCATGTGCAGTGAGAGCCTGAAGCTGATCTGACAGCTCTCACTTGAATTGATGGAAAAGTCCATTGTCACAGTCCAATTTCTCATCAATAGTTGTCTGTTTTGCACCAAGTTAATTTAGCAAATACAGAAGCTGCAGGTGGCCAATGAAGGTGAAACAGTCTCCAAAGGTTTACTGATGCTCATAGGGGAAGAGCTGGGCTAGTTCAGCCTGGAGAAGGCTCCCTAAGGGGAGGCCTTAGAGCAGCTCCCAGAGCCTAAAGGGGCTACAGGAAACCTGGAGAGGGGCTTTGGACAAGGAATGTAGGGACTTACAAAAGTCTTCTTACCTTCTCCTCCTTTTGCACTCATCATATGGAACTGCCAGGTAGTAGCGTAAGTCGAAGAGATCCGTCAGTGGTCTGGGGTAGGGTAGAAAGGAAGAAGGTGTCTATTTTTTCATCAGACAAAAGTGTTAAATTACCCCTGAAAGCCACAATAATCTTTCTGCCTCTCCCATATTGGTGTCTGCTAGAGACAATAATAGTGTAAGTGTCTTCAGTAAGACACAAGCTAATGTACAGTAGGTTTATTCACCATAGAACACTGGGTTTGGAGGTCAGAATGGTGCACCGCATAGTTTTCCCATCCAAACACTTCCTGCTGGGGGGGGCTCAGACACTGGACTGGGAAGCCCTGGGTTGTGAACTGCGCATTTTCTCCATCATATGCCTTGGCAGGAGATTGGACTAGATGATCTCCAGATGTTCCTTCCAACCAGAATGATTCTGTGATATCCAGCTCTAGCAGGAGACTAAAGCTGTGGTCAATCTGACCTGCACTGACTTATCAAACCACCTGGCCTGCTGTGCTGCAGCATGTGCAGGCACACAGGTTCAGCAAAGGCAGCTCATCAGCTCCTGTTCTTTTCCAGAGCTGGCTCTACTGCAGCTTTCTGTGTCGTGCTATTAGGCTGGAGAAGCTAAACCTAGAGAAATCCCTGAAGCAAATCTAGTTTGAACCTGGTGGGACTCACAGACTTCCAAAAGCCTGGAAGGGTTGCACAAATGCTTAATATAGCATGAACTGAGCAAGCTACAGGTCCAGGTCTATGGAAAAGCTTCCATTAACAAGACAGAGCTTCAGAGGTGTTTGTAACCTTCAGGAGGTACCAGGAGTCACCTCGCTGGGGACAGGCCAAGAACACCCAGCAGTGTGCCAGCACATTCCTCAGTTGGCCATGACAGCTGGTCCACGATTGCCATTTTACATTCAATTTGGAAAGCTGGGAAGCTGGGATGGTGCTGCCTGTCCGATGGCTCTGAAACAAGTCTGGGTTTCTAAGTGTCACAGCTTGTTCTCCTGAAAGAGTTTTGTAAATAAACTTGGAGTTTGGAGCCAAGAATCTTTTGCTGGTCACATTCATAGCAGGTGATTTCTGCAGGGTGTATATTTAGCTATTGGGAGTTTTCTCTCTTCACTGGAGTCTCCTCTCTTCCTGCCAAGCATTTTCCCTCCCCACGTAAAAAAGGCAAAAAGGTTGATCTGTGCTCCAATTTACAATTAATTCCTAAGCTCAATTTAGTGTCAGCCACATTTATCACGAGGGAACTATTCCTAAATTCCAGGGGAGATACCATGCAGAGTGGATTATCAACTTGTTCTCATCAAGGACCTTTGCAGGTCAAGGTTTAGGCCTTGTGGAGGAAGTCCAGGAGGGAAGCCCGTGCCACCACTGCTGGCTCATTACTGATCTACAGCTCCCCATGCCTGGAGTTCAAGGGCATGCCCTAAATGAGCTTCCTGTGTTACCTTCAGAAAGACGCCTCATGCACCTCGCTTTTCCCAGCATTTAGTGGGAAATTTTCCATTGGACATGAGAAAAATTCTTGTACATGATACGTCAGGACAAGACAGGAGGGGTATATTAGTAAAAAGGAGGTTTTAGCCCCGGCAGCAAGGATTTGTGTCCTTCCCTGGCAAACTGTTAATAGTTCCCCAAACCTTACTTGTAATTATAAAGCAGGAAGCCTTCAATGACCAATATATGGGTATCTTTGGAGGCTGGCTCTTTAGAGCCAGGCGTAACATTCACCCCATGGGAACGGGCAAACTTCACTGGGTTCTCAATCCAGGCACGCACAGTGCTCACCATTGCCTCCATATCCAAGGAGTCCAACACTAGTTAGAAGAAAGGGGGTGGGTGGGAAAAAGGTACATAATCAAATACCATAGAGCACATAGCTTGAAAGTATAAAATAGAATGAACTTGTTAAATTGAAATTACAGAAATTTACTGTTAAGTCTTTAATAATTAAAAAGAAATACTTAGAAAAAATATACATTACTGCATCCTATAGCGAACACTGCTCTTACCATCCCATTGTTTAAAGCCGTCTTCCCCGACTTCTATTTGATCTTGTGGCTGAAATATAGTGAGCAATAAAACATTGCTGCAAACTCAGCGTGATCAGTTACCTAAGATCCGATCACAACCTGGACATTACTGCAATACACAACAAAGCAAGTGTTCACTTAACAACAGTTAACGACCCTGCTCGGGCTACATACAAACACAAGTTCCCATTTTCAGCAACCCCAGGAACTGTGAGGAGTTCCCCTTGGCTTGGTCAAGCCATTTGGGGCAAAATTCTAGGTTAATTAATTCAGTATGGTGTTATTACTCAAACCATTACAGGTGCTTGCTTATAAGTCAACACATGAAAGAACTTAAAATGCAAATACAGCAAGAAGTGACTGCTAAAATTTACATGTTCAAGAACAGCTATTTTAACTCCTAATAAAAATGCAGGTCAGCAAAGTGAGACACTTGGTCACTAGTTACAGCTTTACTAGCTACTTACTAGCCTAGCTACTATAACTTCACTGGCATTTGCCAGCTAAGCATGCTAATGAAAAGCTATAGATCTTTATGGAGACTCCAACAGAATTCCTTCACTTTCAGGGCTCGTGTACGAGCCAATTTGTGCATGAGGCTTCTGGCACAGAAGCTTTTCACATGAGTGTCTCCATTTCACATGCTCCTGCAGACAGGACCAACTGGTGCCAGGGCACCTCACACACCAGGGATGCTTCAAGCGTGTGGGGCCACATCGCTTGGACTCCCACATATGGGGGGATCCAGCTCTGCCCTCCCTGGGAACCCTGCAGGGATCAGTGGCGTGGTCCCTGCTGCTCTCCCAGCTCAGCACAAGGGCACACACCTCAGAGCTTTTGTGCCTTCATCTTTAGCAATCTCCTAACTGGGTTTCTGACACAGAGCTGGCAAAGCTCTCCAGTACAACTGTATTTAAAACAGCATAGGAATGATCAAATGCTAAAGTATTATTTAGAAGCAACATATTTAAATAAGGATAACCCAACATGGAGGAAGTGGTTTGTGCAGAGCACAGCAAATGACCTCTAACAGAAAGCAGCAGTTTGACCCAGTTAGATCTCATTAAAAGTAAAGGAAGCTTTGGCTGCAGCCATTCTGGGGGTGCAGACACTGACATTTCTAAGCATCAGCATCACTTTCCCTGCCCCCAAACCATATAAAACTAACACCAGAAAGTTGCTGCTCCTAATCCGTCAAACCTTACTTAGAAAACATGCACAAGTGTATATCAAAACCGCTGTGTTGGGACCTACTACAGCTGTCACCGCACCTACAAGCGGCAGTTAAAGCCTGGGTTGGGGGCTCAGCGTACCTTGAAGAAGTCATCCTGGTGCACCACGCAGCAGTTGGGCAGCGCCTTGATGAGCCTGTTGGTCAGCGTGGTTTTGCCACCGTTGGTGACCCTGCGGGGAGAGGGAAGAACAGAGGCGGGAGAACCGAGATCCCGCCGGGGACCCCTGAGGGGAAGGGCCGCCGATGGCGCCCGGTTTGAATTTCCCTCCAACCGGACCCTGGGGCGCCCATTGGCTGCGGCCGCCGCTCCTAACGGCGCTTCCCGCGCAGCCCAACGGCCGCGCTGAGGGGGCCGCCATGTCCGCCCCCCGGGCCGGGGGAAGCCGCCTCAAGATGGAGGAGGCGGCGCGGTACCGGGGCCGGCGGAACGCGGGTCCCCGCCGGCGTTGGCCGCTC
>JAOEHX010053057.1:2051-35174 GCA_025448015.1 Bolborhynchus lineola | reverse complement strand
CTCTGCCCATGGCAGGGGGTTTGGAACTAGATGATCTTAAGGTCCTTTCCAACCCTAAGTATGATTCTATTGCAGTCAAACTAGATGATCGTTGTAGGTCCCTTGAAACAGAACCACTCTGTTCTATTCTGCAATGCTGAAATTACTTGAGGGACTCAGACGTATTTTCTTTTATTCAGAAGAGTGTCCATACCACCACCGGTTCTGTCTGGGACTGGAGCAAATGGGTTCTTTTGCAGTCTGTTACCTGTATTGTCTATCAGGCGCATTCTAAACTGTTCTGGTTATGTTTTCATGAGCAATTGAAGGTCAAGTAACACCGATTACAAAGCTGGCCTCCAACTAGATAACAAGCTGCAAACTAGTCAAATTAGAAAATTTAGAGACTTGGAAGTAGCTGCCTACAAGATGTTCTGGTAAAGCACAGTGCTGTAAGCAGTTAGTCTGTGTCAGTAACCACTATAAAGGGTCTGGTTTGTCCTTACTCATTAACTTGTTTCAGGCTCAGGATATGCTTGGGAAAATTCCTAAAAGAAGGTAAAGGTCAGTTACAATATGATGAATTATTTACCCAGACTCCATAACCCACGGATTGTTTTGCATGAATGTCATTACAAATGTTCTGTTAACACTTAAGTATTTTAAGTCTGACTACCCAGTTCGAAATTCCACTGTAGGTCTTGCATGGCAGTGACAGCTCAGACATGGCAAAGGAGTTGCAACACTTTAAACTGTTGTCTAAGCAAAGCTCTGTTCCCAAAGAAAATTTGGGGTTATTTTAACATTTGCATTTATGATGCATTTTTGCCTTTAGTATAGTTTCTAGTATTAAAATTGAGATTATTTGTGGCATAGATTTCTTTAAACCTAGGGGAAAAAATACTCAGTTTTCCTTTTTTATGGAGTTTCCTGAGACTATAGCAGAAAAACTCAGTAAATCTACAAGCCTGTCACCAGTCCTATAAATTTCTTTCCTGAGGGGTGATTTGAGCCAAAGAGCCTGAGGTGTATGTAGCAGGCACTCTGCCTTTGTTACTTGCATACTTCACGCACAGCTTTTTGTGCCAGATAGGTCATTGTTAAGGCCTACAATTAACTTTTCTCACCTGAGCCTGTTACCTATCTGCTGCCTAAAGTAACCTCTACTCTCTTGCCAAGCAGGATATTACAGCTTTTAAGCAAAGGTGTCTAAGAAAAGTTGTTATGGAACATAACAACAGTTTACTAATCAGGGGTTGTCAAACAGCTTTACAGTTTGAGTTTAAACTTACCAGTTTTCCTTGATTCTAAATTTGACATGTGATTGCACTGTGTGTCAGATCATAGTGTGTCCATTCGATCTAAGTGTGTCCATCCCATCCAGGTTCATGGTTTCTGCAGTGGACAGCATCACCAACTTCAAAAAAACCCAATACCAGGGGTCTTCTGAAAACAAGATGATTTGGTATGTAGCATTTTTCAGGACAAGTTTTGTAGCGATGAAGAGGTTGAAACTCCACAAAGCAATTTGAAAGTGCACCGGAATCCATGCTGTGTTTTGTAGGTGACTATTGCAAATTGATTTCAATGAATTATTTTGATTGTATTACAATATTTAGTATTATAGCTGGCTGTTGTTGCTTACAGGCAAATACAGCTAGGTCCTTTGCATCAGTGATATGCAGACGCTGAATAACTCAGGCTAATTATTATGAGGAAGAAAAGATACTGTGTTGGAAATTGCCACATGCCACTGAATTAGATGCTACATGTATATCGTGTTTTCAGTGTTTCCTAATCGTAAGGCTATATAGCCTTTGCACACAAGGTTATTTCACTAAACTTCATGGACTCTGAAAGATCCTTTGTTATTCTTTGAAATCCAATGAAGATTGCTTTTGTGCAGTTGCAGACTGGCATCAAAACAGCACGCTGAGTCTTAATTCCCTCTGTAACATATCAGCCTTATCTTGATCAGAGTTAAATGCTATTATTTATCTTTTCAATAATCTTGTATTTGCATCAATTATTTTTTTAACTTTGCTAATTTCCACTGGTGTAATTAATTACTTCATTTTATAGTTTTAACAGATATCAGCTGTTTCCTTAATTCACTTCTTGAACTGTTAAGCTGTATTTCTTTGCTACTGTCCTCTCGCTAATGTGGGAATTTGGCATTTGGCTTTATCCTAGGTGTTCATATAAATTCCACCAGTTTTATTGTCTAGAAGCAGTGTAGTTCTATCTGAAATAAACTGGTGCCCATTTCCCCTGATTTTCTGTCTTCTTTATGATGTGGGGTGTGAGGATTTATATAGCTGATTCTGAATGCAGGGACTGCTGCAGGGGATTTTTTCTGTCTCTCAGACTAATAAGTATCCAGAACTTCTTTTCTGTACTTTCTTGCATAAGAGGTGCAAATGGTGACTGCATTCTTGCATGCTTCACAGGCATTCATTAGAACTTTGTCTAGATCTCTCATTAGATGTCTTTGGCATCTTTTTACTCTCTTTTACCACCGTAAAGTTGTAATTATTAATCCTTTCCGCTTACACCCTCTCCTACTCTGGGATTTGGCTCTTATATTCAAAAAGCCAGCAGCAGATGTGGCCTCACTCAAAATGCCATCTTTGTTGATAATTTTGTTTCTTTGTCCTCTTCTGCTTTGACCAAGCTACGCTACAGGGTGCTTTGGACCAGTATCATGGGGTCCCGCTGTGCCCATGATGGCCCTGGAGCAGTCACCCGCTCTGCCTCCTGAGAAGGAAGCTCCCCTCTGACTGCAATGCTGCTGGGCTCAAGTGGCACAGTTCACAAATTCATGCTTGATGCTGTCTTCTTATCAGTAAAATTGAAGCTACATGTCACATCTAAAGAATCACTGACAGAAGGTAGATTTAGATTAGATATTAGAAAGAAATTCCTATTGTGAGGGTGGTGAGGTGCTGGAACAGGTTGTCTGTGGAAGTTGCAGATGCTGCATCTCTGGAAGTGTTTGAGCCCTGGTGAGATGGTGTAATACCCAGGGACCCCATCACCTCACCAGGTGAGGGCTTATGCTGGCAGGTCATGTATGCTGTGGATTCCTACAGCCATAATTAGTTAATTGTGTCAATGACAGTGGCAGAGGGTACTTGGCAAGAGGTATTATTTCTAAACCCACTGAGGTTCCTTTATTCTTAGGTTTTAAACTTCTTAATGACAGTAGGGCAATGAAACCCAGAGCCTGCTTTTGTGAGAGACTCTGTCCACCCAGTGAGAGCCACCAGGAAAGACCCACTTGCTCAGGAGACACCATGAACAGCAGAATGACAATTTTTTAACCACCCAGGCAGAACCAAACACAGCCCACATCCAGCCCCAAGGAAAGGTGTAAGACAGGGGTTAGTGATGAGTGACTTAGGCATTGTCCTCTTCCCTAAACTCCACAAGCAGGAAGCCTGGTGCCATGTTGCAAGGCCGGGGAGTAATGGCACTTGAACACTGAGGACTTGTGAGTGATGCTCGAGGCCATGGGAGAAGATCAGGGGCCAGGGAGGAAGGAGTGGGCTTTAGTATTTAGAGTAGCTGACTGGCAAAAGTGCAGGTGTTCCCTCTTCTTCAGGATCCTGCATGCCAGGCACAGCTCAAAACTACAGAGAGAATCCAGTAATGCACTGGAAAGGCATGAATTACCAGCACCAAGGCAAGAAGGAAGAGAAACAGAGAAAGAGAAAACAAAAAATCATATGCTCGTTAATGACTTAAAAATGAATTTAGATTTGGACAAAAAGAGACATTTTTCTTCGCTCGTTTATCAGAGGATTTTGTGACTTACTAACACAGGCTAATGTACATTTCTGCAACCTCAACTGGATGTCTGGAAAATTATTTAGAATTTTGTTCACACTAGACCATGTAAGAAGATCTCTGCTTTATCTTCTCCTTCACTGAATTCAGTATAATTACTTTCTAATTTATCAGACCATTTACTGCTGCAGACAAGATGTGAGTTTCTGCCAAACTGTTTTCCATAAATAGAACAATAATAAAAAGACCTCTAAACAGACCTTTTCCAGTAAATATATCTCTTGGCACTATTAAACTTTACGGAGTACATTGCAAAAAGTCTGTCGCTGTTTAAATATCTGCCTTTCCTGTAAAAGACACTCGGAATGGCATTTATGAAAGGACAAAACCAAATCCATTCTAAAAGGTTAAACTGTGTACATGTTTTTGGAATAGATATATATTTATATATAAATATTATTTAGTGCCTATATATAAACCAGCAGTTTTCCTTATAAACGGCAGGTGGTGCTACTGGATCGCTCTGTGGAATTCTGGCTACGGATCTGCATTTTATTTTTGTTCTGCAGCTGAAATATGTGCAAACAGGTTGACTATGCAGGGTTGGGGTTTTTTCCCCTCATATTTCAGATGTATCTTTAATAAAGAAGGGTAGTATATGAACAAACCAGTATCACTAATTTTCTTCAATCTTACAGAAATAAAGCTTCAGACAGGAAGAAACTAATTTATATTCTGAGCATAAAACATGAAATACAAGACCCTTCTGCTCAAGTGAGTGGCAAAAGAAGATTCATTCACTGTTATTACATGGAGCATGACTGCATTCCTCATTTGTTGAAGTGGGTCAGTGATTGGAGTTTGAATCCGGTAAAGAGTTTGGCATTGCTTATTTGCGCATCAATCAGGGTAATAGCATGAGTGTTTAATCACATCCTTCATCAAGGCTAGCTGGTTTGCTACTCAAGTACTGCAGCCATGGTTTTGAAACTGGGAAGGTACGTGCACAACAGCTTTTTGTGTGGCATAATCCTCTCTGAAAATGTCATGGGACAAACCTTGCTCTGAGAGTACACAACTTCAGGTGATACAAGCAGCATTGGAATATGGTCCTGCACAGTTCTGCAAATTCAAGCAAGCTTCATCTTGCTCATTCCAGTATTAAATTCAAAATTCAACAGATAATGGGGTGTTGCAGTACAGGTTAGATGTATCCATATGATTTTAGGAATGAATGGAACAGGGCTGTGAAAGAAACAGTGGCATTGCAAAACCAGATTGTAAAGAGAGCTGTGTCGAGGAAAATGCTGATTTCAGAGGCATAAATGAGCCTTAGAGCTAGTGGGACCTCATGTTGCAGCCTCTCTGGGTACACAGAAAGTGCTGTTCAGCCGTTCCACCACAGCCTCCTGAAAGTTGTCTCACCTGACTCTGGATGTCTCCATCATGAGGTACACCTCAATCAAGCAATATTTGGTATGAAGGAGAAGAAAGGAGCTGAGGAAATGCCTGTTTATCTACTGACTATGGCCAGGGGGATAGTCAGATTTAGATACATATGTTATAAATACCTGAAGTTACTCAAAGTGAATCTTGCATTGTGTTTCAAAAGGCAAATAACTTCTAGTTCTCAAACATGGACAAGTTAGGAAAAGTAAAATTTAATGTAAAGGATTTTGGCACTGCAGTCCTTCCAAATTGTGCCTTAATTTCCTATACAGCCAGTGACAAGATGAAGACCTTTCAAAGCTCTAGAGGGGATTCTGCTCAGATATTTCATTTATGTAGTTATGGCTTCTTTTTTTCTGAAGATATTGAAAGACATCTCCATCTCTGTAAGAAATTTGGACAAGCAGGAAAACTGATTCACCAGGTTCCTGTCTTAGGCGGAGTACATGCTAGGTGCTATTCTCAGAGCTGCACAACATCTTCACAAGGTGCACATTAGGCATAAGAACTTTGCACTGCTATATGAGTAGCATTAACTGGTTGTAGTCAGACACATTTGACCACTTCTAGCCCCTTGGGACTGCAAACAGCCTTGTGGTTACTATAGGTTCACTTTGGAGTAGTGGCAAACAGATGAAAAGGTCTTTTTCAGCCATGTCCACCTGATTAAGCACATTATAGATCACGAATAGCAGCAGTCTGACCTTCGGTCTGAGTCCATAGATGATGAGGCCATATAAGAACAGGCTTCTGGAGCTCTCAATAATCAGAATAGCTACTGTTTGGAGGTGGGGGATAATAAAGACACGAGAGAGAGTGTCACAGCTTGCAAAATTCATCAAGCTTTTGATCTTATACTTACCAGCACATGTTATTAAATTTGCATCAAAGCTCTTTATTCAGTATTTTATGTGATGAGAAATCTTGTGCCATATGAAGCTGGTTTTGGCTGGAAAGCAATTATGTAGCATCCACCCCATATTGCCTCAGCGCCTACCGACAGACTGCAAATGCTCTCACAACACTGAATCAGCCTCCCCAGGGCTGGCTCCAGCAGACTGACCGGCTGTTTTCAGGAAACAGTGGATGTTCTGCTGCCACCAGATAAGGGTGAGTACAACAGCAGACACTCTTTTGAAGTCAGAGCCCCAACCAACGTCTGTAGGAAGGCATCCATACCTCACTAGCAACACAGAAGTCCTTATCCACAGCTCAGTTATCTATGGGATCTCTTAAAAGCTGGGGGAACTCACCCCAGCAGGCTAAACTCCCCACCTGGTACACTACATCTTCCCACTGTGAAGAGAGCAAATATTCAAGCTTTGGCTGGCACAGAGGACATCAGCTTTGAGCTAAATCATAGCTCAGGCCTCCAGCAGGGACTCAACAAAGAAGAAAAACATGGACTGATGCTGGCTTTTATCCTGGATTTCCTCCCCCTTAGTGTAGCGAAAGAGGGACCAGTTAGCCAAACCCCTGAGACTTACTGGGGTATGAAATGCTGCAAGAAAAAAAATGCAGATAATGAGCACAAAACTCCATTTCATTTATGGAGACTAATTACAAGCAATAACAAATCCCAATTAGATTTTTAATTAAAAAATGTATTAGAGACTGACACTCATCTGAAAGTTGCTACAGAAACATGAGCTCAGCCATTGTTCTATTTGACATGACTAATTCCACAACTTTTAAACATATAATTCACCATAATGAGTTCATAGTCATAAATCCAAATGAAATTGTATTTTACATCTTTCACATTTAAACCATCAATTTTATCCTTCCAGTATTCACTTTCTGAGATTTAAATTAAAATATTTATACTTGTTTTTATTTGCATCGTTTCAGATATTTTGTTCTGTATTTTATATCTGAAATGAATTTACAGCATTATCCAAGTTTTTGGTGTGTACTGGGAGATTGCAGACACACTTTGCTTACCTTCATTTGTTGGTTTTATTCACCATTTACATTGATCTCACTTCAGGACTTCAGGAGCACAGCTTCTTATTGCAAAATTCCTTGCCAAACTGCCAGGTGCCTGCCTCTTGTAACAGACATTGCTTTCAGTCTGCATCTCTTTGTCTTATTCTGGGCTCACACATTAATATGATGGAGTATGAACTTACACAGGGCTTATTACACTGAAATATTCAGCTTCCTTTGACTGCATCTTGGCTGGTAAGGTCAATTGTCTTCCACCAGCTAAAATAAATATGTTAGATGTTGTCTTTTTTATTGAACAGGGTATCTTTTTAACCTATTTCATCTAAAAGAAATCCTCCATTATGTCTGAAAGGATCTTGCTTATAATAATCTGCTACTGTGTGGTCTGCAGCTTTTGCTCTGTATATAGCAGAAAATATATGGAAATGTCAGAATAAAAACCAAGGAATAAAAATTAAAAACACAGCTATGGATCTTTCTTAATGAACTGATCTATGGATTTTTGAAATTTGATATATTTGCCTTCTCCATCAATAGCTGCATATATAATAGAATTATGGAAATCATTGGTCTAGTCCACAGCATAGGAGACATAAAAGATGGAAAACTTCTGGGAGTCAGAATGAGAACTGACTGTTCTGAACCCCTGCAGGTCTGTTTCATTTTCTGGTTTCTAATTATATACTCCAGGAAAAAAAACCACCATAATCTGACAATTAAAGAAATACGGTAAGCTTCCCAAATGATGTCTTAGCTAGCCATGAAAATTGTGCTTTGGTTTTTAAATAAGCATGTTTAGGAACAATTAAAAGTATGAGTGTACAATGTAAGTTTCATGGCAGGTGAAGTGATGCAGTAAATGTGATGCATGGTATGAACACAATGCAATAATGAGCGAACTGATAGGAAGGCAGGGAACATTTACTCTCACTCACATACATGCACACCCACAAAACACTCAAATTACTGTGTTTGCCTTAAAACTGATAAAGTTTTGATATAGTGTTGCTAGAACAAGTCGCAGATCCATTATCATCTTCTCTCTCTAAGCATAAACCCCCAACACATTCTTGCTCCACAACACTAATGGTAAAAGTGCACTGTGTTCTTTCTACAACAATTTTTAACAATGGAACATGAAACAGTAATGAAATGTTATATGACAGAAGAATAGGTCCTGACTTTTCTTGCAGTACAGACTCACACCATACAACATTTGAAAGCACTTTTTTGCATTACCGCAGCATTTGACAGGATCAATGGCCTTCTGGGAAATTCCCCTTACTGCATTCTATAGAGCAAATTGATGGCTTTTGAAACAGAAACAAGTTATCTTTCAGATAAGCTATAGCTGGGAATGGCCAGTTTGAAATTATTATTGACACCTGTGCAACAGTCCACATTTCTGCAGCTCTCAAGAGAAAAAGCAGAAGCCAATAGTATTTAAGAACTGCAGGGACATTAAACGCATGAAGTGCCTGTTCATTTTGCTTTTCTTCCCAAAAGATTTGTGATTTTCAAGGGATCAGAGTGAAGACTATAAAAAAGAGTTATGGATTTTTAAAACTTAAATCAACCCTGGTATTCTCTGTACACCACACAGGCCATTCGCTTTATAGCAAAAGTCTGTCTTTGTTATGACAGAAATTCCCCAAGCCAATCTCAGCCAGGCAGCCCTGTGTTAGATCCCACAAATAATGTGAAGATGCACCAGAGACTTAGTTTGATGTATGAAACTTATCCCTGCTGTTCCTAATGTATGGCTCTGTAATACCACCCTCATGCAAAATAAAGACAACAAATTGCTGCTGCCCTTCCCTACAGCCTCTGTGCACACAGTAAGATGTAGGTAATGCTAAATATATGGTTTTTATATTGTTGCCCTTTCTTCAAGTATTTATATACTGTTGGAACAAGTCCAGAGGAGGATCATGAGGATGATCAGGGGACTGGAGCACCACCTGTATGAAGATAGGCTGAGAAAGTTGGAGCTGTTCAGCCTGGAGAACAGAAGGCTTCGTGGAGACCTCATAGCAGCCTTCCTGTATCTGAAGGGGGCCTATGGGAATGCTGGGGAAGGACTCTTCGTTTGGGACTGTACTGATAGGACAAGGGGCAATAGGCTCAAACTTAAACAGGGGAAGTTTAGATTGGATATAAGGAGGAAGTTCTTTATTGTAATGGTGGTGAGGCACTGTAATGGGTTGCCCAGGGAAGTTGTGAATGCTCCATCACTGATGGTGTTCAAGGCGGGGTTGGACATAGCCTTGGGTGGCATGGTTTAGTGGGAAGTGTCCCTGCCCATGGCAGTGGGGTTGGAACTGGATGATCTTAAGGTCCTCTCCAACCCTAACTATTCTATGATTCAATCATTCTATATTCCTTAAGAAAAAGCTAAAGACTAAAGATTGCATGTTTGAAGGCATTTAGGTGTTACACATCACGCCGTCTTTACTAATATAACCACTAATCTTTTTTATTCTTAGCAGACTGGAGATCCTTGGCTGGAGGCAGGGAGGCTTGTGCCAGGGCTGGTGGTCTGTGCTAGTGGCCTGGAGCCACAGCACCCACCCCTGCAAACAGCTCCTCCAAAGGAAGAGCAATAGCTGCTAAAGGAGGTGACAATTTATCCAGCCCAGGGGCTGGGAAGATGCTACAAACACTAGAAGAGTGAGCAAGTACCTTTGTCACCTGACATGATGTAATATCAAAGGCCTCCAGCACTGTGCTCAGGAAAGCCTTCTGTAGATCTTAAATAACAAGAGAACTGGCCTCAATATATTCAGTGATTCCTCAGAAAAATGCTACTCCCTCTCTCCCTGCAAATATATCAAATCCTGCATGAAACAAACTTCCTAGGGAAGCCATGATGCCTCAGCAGCTGCCTCCCAGCCAACTGTGATCTGTGCTTGTTGCAAAGGGCGTCAGAGCCACACAGTGATGGACAAACATTTGCACTGTTCCAAGTGTGGCGTCACATTTGCTGTTAGAAATAAGTCATTAGAAAGTAGCTCCTAAAGGAAGAAACGTAAACTTTCCCTTCCAGAGTAAAACATTTTAGTTACTTGAAAAGTGAAATCAGTAATAAACTACCACAAATACCCTAAGCAAAATGCAGCTCTGTAAGAACAGGAATCCTGGCAAAGATAACCTGCAAGTTTTGCACCATGCACAAGCCTCATTACTGCCTTATTGCCAGCTGCTTGCTCAGAGCAGCTCCACAAAATCCCATGCACAACATGCTTGTTGGTGTTGCATTTTTCCTTTGTCTGTTTTTTGAACTTCTAAATAGATAATATTTTCTTTCTACATGTAATCATTAACAGTAAATACTCAAATGATTTAATTCCGCCATCATGTTTCTGTTCTGAATGTTCAGTGCAAAGGGAAACAATCCCCTTAAAACTGATGGAGAGCGTTGTAACTGAAAACATTTATTTAAGACTTTACATAAATAAATATATATCTAATATAAAACAAACCATTAAACTAATATGAAAAACATGTGTTTTTTGATATGAGCCAAAACATAAATCTAATATGGAAAATGTAAGAGAAGAGCAACTAACTCATGATCATGAAGAGACTATAAAACTGTAAAAATACTTCGAAGTGGTTTAAGAGAGACAGACGGCCAAAGCAACACAAAAGATCAAACTCTGATCCAAGTTCCATCTCCCATGACCCATCACAACTGCTCGCTGGCTTCATTTTCATTACTGTTACAAAGGGAACATATGTCTCAGGGGTGATGGTGCCTGCAAACATACCCTGCAAACATACCCAGTAATGAATCTAATAGAAGAATCAACTAGCAACTAAAAGAAGGATGATTTTATGACCCCTACTCAGTCGATCTAGAACCATACAGGGACGTGGGTGCCTTGGGAAAGCTGGGAAAAGACTTCAGACTTTCCAAATGCCAATCTCAGTCGCAAATCACAAAACCATAAAATCCCAGAAATGTTGGTACCAGGACTCTGGAGGTCACTTAATGTGGCTTCCCTCAGAGCAGCTCTGCCCACCATACTGCTCCAGGCCTGATGCGATGGGCCTCTTGAACTGAGCAGCTCCCTGCCAGA
Source organism: Bolborhynchus lineola (assembly GCA_025448015.1). Taxonomy (NCBI): domain Eukaryota; kingdom Metazoa; phylum Chordata; class Aves; order Psittaciformes; family Psittacidae; genus Bolborhynchus; species Bolborhynchus lineola. The sequence continues at coordinate 23,925 of JAOEHX010053057.1, read as the reverse complement.
AGCAGAGAGAAAGCAGGGTCACCAGCTACTGGCATGGCCCACAGGGCAACAAGGAAACATTCTCTGTTCTACAGGCAAACACTGTATAAAACAAAACGCAGGTGTTCCCAGATTTAATTTCTGAATATGATATTGGCACAAAGATGAGCTTTTGTTCACATAAAACTGTATAGACAAGGCAATCATTATTTTTTGGTTGAAGCCTTATAAAATACTTTTTTTTTTTTTAATATCTTTTGGTTTAGCTATTGCTGAGAATTTGCATTCAAAGAAAAAGAAAATAAGATGGAGCAAGAATGACAATGATTTCCATCCATGTCTCAGCTCTACTACTTCAAGGCTGCAAAAAAGCCATTTTGATTTTAAGATGGCATGCACAGCTGTGCCTCTGCCGAGTGAGGAGAGAGCCATGATTGTGCAAGACATATCAGAATCAATGGAGAGACTCTCACGCACTGTCTTGTACCTGCCCCAGTGAGGGGAAAATGCAAAGAGAAAATAGGCTCTATTCTTGGACACAGCTTCTCAGAGTTAATACTAATACTTTGGCACTTGCAATTTATTTTTGCTAACACATTCATACAGCTTCACAATTCTTTTACAATTCCTTTATAAATCATCCCATTGCCATATTTATGAAGAAAAAGAATGAAAAGTGGGTGAAAGGCTGGAAAACAAAGGAGCAGCAGATTTTCTTGCTGGCTTTGAAAGTTAGAGTGGCATTAGAGACATCTCAGTATGATTAAGGGAAAACTAGGAGCATTCTTTTGAATCAAATGGTAGTGGAACAGCATAATCCTCCCATATAAACCCTGCTTTGTTTTCAGATTGTGCTGCAGATCTAATGAGAAATATCAATGAGAGAATAAAAAGGAGCCTCAACATCAGTTTATATTCTTTGGAGTAAACAATGTTATTCTGACTTCTGATAGCATTCCCCAGGGAGGCCAGTTGCCTCTTACCCCTGCTTTTATCTGCCAGGTTCCTAATTCAGTCTCAGAAGTCAATCACCAAAATCTCTATGATTTGTAAGCATACCTGGATATATATTTACGTACTGGTTGAAGTTTGTTTCCTTAAAGGTAAAAATGTAAAGAAATATAAACCAAAAAGCTAACCTGCCATTACCACTTTCAAGGCTTTATTATGTATCTTGACACACTCCCATGATTTGAGTCAGTCTCAGCATATTCTGATTAAAAATGTGAAAACATGTTCTCAGGAGAGGAAAAAAATGGTCATTTCCTTTCCCTGGGGAAATTAAACTTACTAGCACAGTATTTGCCCAGAAACTACTGAAACATACCAGAGAACTTAAATGATGGAAAGAGAGAGAAAGATCTTGTCAGTGATAAATCCTCTCATTTCCTGTATGCCATTCCAATTATTTCATTGGTTCATGCACCTACAACTATTAATAACTTTGAATACTTGATTTTAAAGGAAACCTCAGCATGGATATTATAATATGCAAGTTGCCTTGTTTGACAGCTTGAGCTACCATTACAAAGTCTGCTGGGCTGCAAATAGACTCTATTTGCCACACAAAGAGGCTTTCTGCCTGAGCAGTCCTCCTCAAACATCACCACCAGCAGCACAACATGATTTTCAAGTGAGCAGCTGCCAAGCTTATCAAGACAGCATGGTAATACTCAGACATAAGGAGCACAGAGGAGCAGACTGAGGGATGTGTGCCGGGTTGATGTGGCCAGGGTTTAGCTTCTGACAATTTGCAAACTCCTGGGAAATGGTGTCTCAGTGGGCACTAATTATATGATCACTTCTGGTTTGAATTTTCACTGAGAACAAATTGCCTTGCAGATATGTCATCTCCTTCTGTAAACTTTCACTTATTTTCTAGTACTTTCCTCAACTGTTTGCCATTGATACTTAAGTACAGTCAAGTTTATCGCATAATGGCTAGGGGACACCCTTGGGATGGTATTTTCTCCACCACCTCAGAAATACTTCCCAGGATCAAATAGGAATTGCCAAATTGCTAAATCTTCTGAATACTACATTTTCAACTAATCTTCTTATTTGGTTCCCCAGCTGTCGTCATACTCAGCAGGATTTAATTTTCATAGCAACTTGCTTATCTTTGAAGTGAGTGTTATCCCTTCATAAAATCCTTTGTGTGCCAGCACTTAGGGGAGCCACTCTTCAGCATGCTCAGCTCTTGCAGCTCCTATAGGCAACCTAGATAGTCCTAGCTAACCACTGTAGCTAGGATCATGTGAATTCTGCTCTCAGGATCAAACATGCTGCTCAGCAGCCTGACTTAGCTGGAAAGCCTAAAATGAAAACAGTTTTGGCACTGCCGACAGCAGAATATTTTTCAGAACCAAGGGAAAATGAGGATCCCTTTTGACTAACTGGACAGAGGTCATTCTGTTCTCTTTCAACAGTCTGAACTAATTCGCTTATTTGTCTCAGAGTTTGTAAAAATAATAAACCCACTACATTGAGATAGCACTTTTCAGCATTATGGGCCTTTACTTCTGATTTAGGGTAACGTATGTGCTGCATGACTAGCAAATAAACAGTTTATTTAATATATTTTCATTCTAACATCTAAAGGCAGATTTGGTACTGAAAGAGTTACTTTATTTATGAGTTTGGCCCACAACCAAACAGTTTCATGGCTGCTAGAGTAGAGCAGCTGCCACCTTCAGAAGTAGAGCAGCTGCCACCTTCAGAAGAACATGAGTGTGCCAGGATGTCTGCTGCTTACTTTGTAATTTCCCAGTACAACTCCACAGGCTGCCGGGTCCTTCCTCTAGCATCTGAATCTCATGGCCAAAGAATATCAACTTTCCAATATCAGGGTTTGTAGACCTACAGTGCTATCCACCTAGAAAGAGGGTGTTTTGTAGCCATTTATAAGTTTTCTATTAATTCCATACCCAAGTTTTCTTCACCCCTGAACAGCCATAGCTCTTGATGGCAGCAGTGGTAGTAAGGCAGAAAATAGAGACCTTGTCATCTGCACAAGCAAAGGGTAAGACTACCAATGGAGATCTGCTGCAGGTGGTGTAATAAGCTGTATGGGTTGTTTCCACATGGGTCAAGCCTTCCTCTTGACTTTAACTTGGACTATTTGTTTCTCCTTCTAAAAAGTAGGAGCTGCACAGATGTTATGTTGGCCATGGAGATACATTTTCTATTGGTTGACAGATCTGCAGGGAACAGTAACTTTCAAACTTACAAGTGTCACGACATGAAGACAGATTACAACCACCAAATACATAGACCCATACAGGGGAGAAAACCAGGAGATTGCCAACATTTTCATTGCATTTTCTGTAAAGCAGGCATGCCTTTCCATATCTCACAACTGTATGAATTAATCAAAAGGAGACTGTGTTTTGTGCAATGCGTAGAACCTTTTTAGACCAGGAAAAACTGAAACTTGGCCAGAGGACACCATGGATGTACCTAGGCTACTTTCCTCAAGAGGGGACTGATAAAGAACCGGAGAGACATCACCTGCACACTTTTTTACTGCTTATGCTCACTAAGCGTTATGGTTTAAGCCACAAACCACGCAGTTTGCTCACTTACTTCCCCCTCCTTCTTCCTCCCCCCCACTCTTGAAGCGATGGGGAGGAGAATCGAAAGAATGTAACTCCCACAGGTTGAGATAAGAGCAGTGCAGTAATTAAGGTATAATACAAACCACTGTGGCTACCACCAATAATAATAATGACAAGAGAAATACAAAGAAAGAAAATACAACTGCTCACCACCCGATACCAAGCCCAATCCCAGCAGTGCTCCCAACCCTTCCAGGTAACTGCCCCTCATCTTTTCCATCCTGGGCATGACATGCAGTGGTATGGAATACCTCTTTGGACAGTTTGGGTCAGGTGCCTTGCCTCTGCTTCCTCCCGGCTTCCCTTCCTCCCTGGCAGAGCATGAGACTCAGAAAGTCCTTGGTCAAACCAAAACATTTTAAGCAGTAATTGAAAACATCAGTGCTATCAGTGCTGTTCCCAGGCTGAAAGTCAAAAACACAGCGCTGCACCAGCTACTAAGAAGGAGAAAAATGACTGCTACTGCTGAACCCAGGACAGTAAGAAAAATACATCCAGGAGGGTAGGAGGGAAGTGCCACACACATTTGCCATATTCTTGTACTTATGACCACTGCTGGAGACAGAATGCCAGGCCAAGTGGACCTTTAGCCTGGGCTGCCACAATCATCTGATATTCTGACATTAATTTATGTTGATTTTTACAGCAACTGTCTAATTATTATTCCAATGTATGGCATCTGAAAGGACCGTGCATACCTTCAGACTAATAATAATGCATTGTTAATTACATTTAAGGATGATTTCAGTAGGACAATGCATAGAACCATTGAAAGAATATTTGAAGGACAAAACTTCTGGGCATTTGCCATGTGTTCCATGCTTTTTAAAAAGAAGAAATAACCTTGCTTTAGAAGTGTGTATTATAGCAATAATTCTGAAGCTTCTTTGCCAAGGAGCCATTGAACACAGCTTTCTTTTCTGCAGAAATAAAATTTTGGTCTTGATCTAACATACTTTAGAATACTGGAAAACTGTTTTCTATGCACAGAACTAAACCAGTTGTATTGATGTAAAGTATCTTCAAGCTGACAAAATAAATCACTCTTGAAACTTAAACTACAGGCAAAAAAAAAAATACACCATAATTTTGAACATGAATAAGCTCGTATCTATGTAGTTTGCTTCAGCACTTCTCATGTTAGTTTAACAAATGGACATCCACTAAGATTCAGATTTTATGTGTCCCATAGGGTACATTCTTGTCAGTTTTCCTTTTATATTTTGCTTTCAGGGAACAAACTCAGTGAATTGAAACATCACCTTAAGTTTCCAATAATCACTTGTAAATTCCAAGTTGTGTTTTTACTTCTCTTCACTGATTCAGTTTGTCATGAAGCTGAAAGATGCTAAAGACTACTAGCTAATCAAAATTTTCTTCGATAAAATTTAATTCAAGTTGGACGGAAGTTTACCCTTTCTTCACAAACATGAAACAGCCTTAATACAGACCATAAATTAGTCATTCTTAGGGAGGATGGTTACCCCTAAAATCTTGAACCTGTTAATTGCAGACATAAAGAAAGCAAATTTATTCTCTTAAGAATAGGACCATCTCTTTCTTTTACTTTCCTACCCCAACCCACAAAATACAACCAGAAAAGTTTGCACCATCACCACTAAACATCATTTGATCACCTATCTCCCACCATAGCCAGGCATGAAGGCAACTGGTTTTATGTCAGTTTCCCTCCTGATCCTTCTCTGCTCCTGCACGGTTTAATCATCTTGCTACAACCTCCACCATCTTTCAGCAGCAAATGCTCCTGCTTCCTCATACTTGTGGGTCTCTTCATGTGTCCAAGAGCTGCAGGATGCGGTATGGTGAGCCTGCAGAGCTCTGGGTAGCCCAGTGCAAAGGCAGAAAACCCTCCAGCAGACCCTCTCAGACATCCCCTCTAAACTCGCAGGGACTTCCAGTTGCAGTTTATGTCTTTCCCATACTTGGTTGAGCTTCTTCATTCTTTACTTTAAACATCACTTTTTAGAGTTTTAAAAACTTGGAACAAATAAATAATAAAATGAAGCAGTAATGCTTTTTCTCAATTTATTATTCTCCTCATTTTCCTGTCTGATCACTTGCCAGCAGTTTCGCCATTTGCAGAGAAAGGCTGGGTTTTTGCTTTGCATCTTCGTATCTCATCTTTAAGTTTTCATTCATTGGTTTATATAACATTAAAATTATCTTGGAGATACTTTTTTGAATTATTTATTTTGTCTATAGCATACTTAATAAAATGTCCTATGTTTTCATGTACAGAAGCCAGGGCGAGTGTTTTCCAGCTTTGAGGTAAGTCTACATTACAAGATGCAGAAACTACACCTTAAAGAGATATAGCCAAAGGTTGTTGTTTCAGTTAATACTTTCTCTGATGCTCTGAAGTGATGACAGGTGCTAAGAAGGTGCCGCCTTTGATCTACCATCCTTGAAAGGGTGGCACAGCAGCCACTTATCCAAGTTAAAATAAGAAAGTTACTTTTTATTCAGTAATTAAATAGTAGCAGCTACGACCCAAGTGATTGGCAAACTGGCTTTATTTGGCAAAATATAAGGTGAGGCAAGCAGGTAAAGATGTTTCTATGGGAATAATTGCAAAAAAACACAAACAACACCACAGAAACTTGCCTCCTGCTGCTCCTCCCATCTGCCTTGCTGGAAGTGCACTGCTGGCTGCACTCCTGTAGATAAAGAGATGTACTGAAGAAATACTTGAGTCTTTCAAGAATTTATCTTCCAGGGAGAACCTTGCTAGCAAGGCCCTGTATATTTCTTGCCAAGTGGCAGTGCTTTCAGCAGTCATGCAGAGCTGAGTGCGTTTCACACACTGAGACTTTTTTCTAAACATCACTAAAAAGGTTTCTTTTCTCTGGGAGGAAACAGAGAAGCGGTTTTTATATGGTGGTGTTGATTTTTACATCATAGCCATTTTCCTCTTCAGAACACGTCAACAGAATGAGAGTATGCTTAAAACAATGCAGAAGTGGCATATTAACCTGATGTGCTAATGATAATATTCTACATAATATACCTGCAAATGCCAACAGGAAAATAAGCTATCAAAACTCAAATGAGAATTCAGTGAGTTGGGAGCACAACATATTTCTAGCCTACCTTTTAAATGCTCCCATTTTTTTCATAGCCAAGGTGATTTGTTAGTGAGTCTCTTAACAATGTGACCATCTGAATCTTTTAGACCTAGAGGAAATGTATACCAAGCAGACAAGGGCCAAATACAACAGAGGAAAGCAAACTAATACAGCAGTAAACATTACTTGATCATAATTGCCTGCTGGCTTGCTTAAGTTTGTAAAAATGTTAAGTGGGTTTTTAATAGGGGAAAATCTTCATTGGTAGAAATTTCTAAAATGAAAAAATCAATCTCAGTAAACCAACGTAAATTCTCTTTAGCCATAGCAGTGTGCAGAATATTTTTAGGCATGGGAACCAGCTCGGTCTATCCATTCTGTCCATGCTCTGCATGGCAAGCTGCCAGGGAAGGGGAATCCAAGCAATATTAAAAATTACCAAAAGTAAGCTCCTCGCCCGGAGGTCCTAGATTCTTAAAGAACACGCTGGTGTCCTTTCTTTGATGAAGCTCAGAAGCATAGAGGGGAAATGCAGCAGAAGCTTCACAGCTTGTGCCTGAGGTACTTTCGTCTTTCATTTCCTAACCTGAGCTAGTTACAGCTAAATCAAACTACTCATTCTACAAAAAAACAGGGAAGCAGAGAGTGAGTCCAATTAGAATGAGCATCAAATCTCTGCAAAGGAGATTTCCTTATTTGCCACCAGTTTTGTGATTCTGGGACACATTTCAGCAGCTGGACATGCAGATGCAGCTCAGCATTCACCTTGGGAACTCCAGTATTTGATTTGCATGTATCTGTATACAGGCTGATTTTGGCAAGGCAAATACATGCATTAGAGCAAGAAAAAAAAAGCTGGCTCAAAACATCTCTCCAGACTGTCCAATAATCTATTTTGCAATTTTTTGTTCCTACTCGCAGGTTTTCAACATCCTTGCAATCAACTCTAACAGTTCAACTTTTAAGAGGCATAGCAAGTGCCCTTTACTAACTCAGTGTATTTCAATAAGTGGTTTTGTTTGTTTCTTTGTGGTTTGTTGTTAGTTTGGGGGGGGTTTTAGTAACAGATTTCTCCAATGTTTTACCTTGCAAAATAGCAGCAGCTGCTGATAAGTGAAGCCAGCTTATTAAATGAAAATCTGCTCTTTGCACACTAAGGTCTCAATCTCTAGAGGCAAATAACCGTAGTCAGAGACCACATGGATTCTCTCACCACACAAGGCTCATCAAAGTACTGTTCCTTATTGTACGTCTTCAGTGGAGGCAAAAGGCAGTACTTTGTGTCATACAAGAGGTTAAGGTAGTAATGCCATGTGCCCCGGCTTTCTGTTTAACAATTTGTCATCAAAACAATATGCCTATATATATTATATATAAAAGCATTTGCACAGATTTGTATCCAGGCAACAGTTGTAAGCTTCTAGATAAATTGACTATTACTCATCATTTGTAAGTTAGTCACAGCTAATTTCTCCTAGCAAATGAGGGTTGCATAGACCTGATAAAGGGAAGTGATTAAAGCGTGTTTTAGGAAAGCTGGCGGAACACGTATTGTTTTACCAGTCTCTATCCCTACTCTTGCTGCGGATTATGAATCTGAGAAGGACTCTGGTGTGATTCTTATCAGTGTTGCAAATTCTGATCCTTGCAGAGTTCCTGACAAGGCTGCATGTTTCTATAGATGGAACTGCTGCCTACTATTTGCACTCCTAAGAATTACAATGATTATATAAACAAAGCATAAACTAGCTGAAAAAGCATCCTCATAGGAAAGAAGCAACAAGTTAAACACATGGCTGCAGGAAGGTGCCCCGGAGACCCCAAAACCTGCTGCTAGCTATAGGTATGTGTTGGCGGAGGTCATGTTTTCATCAAAAAATTGACCACAGTTATCTCTAGCTTTAGGATCTGGTTTGTGGCAGATGCCTTCACAAGTTAATAGAATCCACAGCAGTTTAGAACCCACCACTCTGCTTACAGACCAGTTGCTGTGGTTGCATCCACATTGGTGATTAAAAGGGAGTGGGAGCTTCTCCTTGATTCTGACACAAATGGTAACAGCACAGTCCAGGTATAATGCTAGACCCTCTGATCCCCCATACTATCCCCCTATACTATCATTATGTAGAGAATCATATTAATATATTATTATATCATTATCAATTTAAATATTAATACATTATTACATTATTATATAAACAATATGTTTTTATAACATATAATTCATTATCTATGTACTATTAATAACATGAATATTATTCTTTTACTATCTGTTAAACTAATATAGTAATATTTATGAATTATATAAATATATTTTATTTATTAATTATCTTCTACATTGTAAAACCATGTGCTAATATTTATATTATTCATTAAATTTAATGTGGCTGCTGGGAATGGTCTCTGGCTTGTTTTAACCACACCAAGCCCATAGTGTGGCTGGGAAGCACTAGCTGACCAGCCGGAACTGGGCCAAAGTCTGTGCAAATATTTTAGCAGATGGTGAGCACATACCAGGGCTCAGCACCAGCCCTGCTAATGTATTAGTGCACACAAAGCCTATAATGCCTTCAGCCTTAGAAAAATGCCTTGTAAAAGACAGATCCTTGGTTTAATCCTGTTGGTTCAGTACAGCTTTCATGATATCAGCCACCATCAGAGGAGGAGGCATCCTCTGGAAAGGAAGGCAGAGATGAGGCTTCTCCAAGTCACCCCATATAACAGCTCTGGGGCACAAACGGCATGAATGGTGCCGGGGTGAAGCGTAGTACATCACTTGTACCTCCTGCCTCAGGGAAGCAGGAGTGACTCTGAAATACAAGCACTGCCTTATTTATGGAGAGCAGATCAGCCCTCTCTGATCAACAGCCTGTCTCAAAGACCTGCCACGATTAGTTTTTTTAAAGGAAGCTGTAGTGAGCCACATAGCAGGCAGACAACAGCTTGAAATCAGAATCCTCTTGTCTGGGGCTGATGAATGTGCATTTGATGCTATTAGAATTTCAAAATACACAAGAAAGAACAGCATAGTGCTTCTGCTTTTTTTTCCCACTTGTGCTTAGATGCTTTCAACTGTAAGTTCCATAGGAAGATTTTTCTTTTATATTGAAAAATGCAAATTTATAGAAACTTCTGATAAAAACAAACTTCCATGACTACAAATCCACTTCAATTCACATGAAAATTAGCTCATGAAGGATGGCAAGAATGAGCATCTTTAAGCACTAGGAATCTATTACCCTTTTTGCTTTTCTCTCAATTTAATATGCATTAATATTTACAAGGTAAATTAACTGTACATAACCTCTCTAGTTGCAAAGATTTGCCCACTGCAATTATTAAGGTATAATTCACTTAGATACCATCTATGCTTAGAATCCCAGATAAAAACCTGAACACATGTACTGTGAAGTTTATAGTAAGATATAAAATACAGAAAAAGTGTTCTCTCAAACACACACATTTGCTGTGTCCCACTATATCTCTGATTGTAATTAAGGCCTTCTAGCATTTAATTAGAGCAATTTAATTTTTAAAAGGTTTATTTTCTTTCAACTTTTCAAGGTATTCCACCTTTCTTTGTCATCTCCTACTAGTTTTGTACAGGACTGTGATAGAAAAATGGATTGATTTTTACAAAGGCACGTTTGAATATACCTTAGATCTTGTTCCTAAATGTGAGTTGATTTCTATCTTCTACTCCAAGCCATTCTTTTCAGATATTTGCATCTAATAAGTCCTCCCTCAGAAATATTTCCAGTGGCTTTAGTAGGATTTGGTTCAAGCATTAAGTGAGAAGACAGGAATGAATTTTCCATATAAATTATCTTTTCACCCTTCTTTTGTGACCCAGTGAACACATGTGTAACAGAACTAATTCACCTGTTTCCCTCCTGAATATCGCTGATGGGTAATATGCACAAGAACATCATTTAGCCATTGCTCTTGGGAAACAGTGTTCTAGAAAGAGGAACTATCAACACAAGCCAGCAGAAAGATGTAGATTTAAAAAACCAATATGAATAATTCACTTTCTTAATCAGTGACGCAGTAGAGTTGTGTTTTGTAATGCTCCCAAGAGCAAAAGCAAAATCCTCCTTCTGATTTCTTCCATAGGTTTTAATGGGACAAGAATCCCTTCCCAGTTGCAAAGTACTATCTTCAAGCTACTTTATATACTTTTCCTAGTTGGAGCTGATAGATTAGAAATAATACTTCTAATTTTTACTTGCCACCTCTTCCAGCCACTGAAAATTGGTTTCTTGTTATACCTATTTAAAGATAGCTAATGCGTATGTAGGGATGTCTTCACCAGAAACATTGACTCAGTTTATTTGCTTACCAGCTGTTACGGCTTACCATGAATGTTCAACTTCCCCCATTTGGATACCTATTCTGAGAGCTAGATTTGACAAACAGAAGAGGGAAAATAAAAATAATCACTTAGTTAAATAAGCTGTATTAGTTTTTTAACTAAATAAGACCTATTGTGCTTTGGAAGAAAGGTATTTCCTGCTTTCATGTTCTTCTGTTTCAGTTCTTTCCATTCTGCTTAGATATATATCTATCAGCTGTGTTTTCTTGCTTTGTTAAAGATTACTTCTATTGATTTCATTAGAACCTAGGACACCTTATTTGGCAGACTATGTTTAGGTCTTCTATGGTGGCTATTAAGCTTCTTTAGAAAATCCTTTCCCTTAAGCCTCTTCAGAAAAGTAAGAGAACTGATATAAACATGAATTCTGGGGAGTACCCTAAAATTTTTTTGGGGAGACAAAAGAGACATTTTCATCTTTGTTTGATTAGCCAAGGCAAGAAAACAAAAGAAAGGTAATTATAGGTGTGAGCTCCAGGCATCAAACCACTCACCAGGGAATAGTCAGGGATGTTGATTTCACTTGCACAAAAAAAGCATTTTTGCTAGAAAGGTTTTATCCCTAAAGCTGTCAATATACTTCTAAGAAGCATATTGTTTGCTTTGGAACAGATTAAAGATGGCAGGCTTTGAGGAGGAGGTGGGGGAGCCAAGTGAGGAGCAATGTTAGGGCTGTTGACCTTGAAATTCAAATCTCAGGGTTTTCAGATACCCACTCCATACTTCAGCGAATGAAGTGTGACATTCTAACCTCCTTTTGGCATTCTTTTTCTTTTTCTCTTATTTCAGCATATGCACAGAGAAACATCTCTACAAAATGTGTTTCCAGACTCTGCAACTCTCTTTCAAGTCTAGCTATAAATAAGGTATTAAAGCCCAGGCTGCCGTATTTAAAACACTGGAGGTGACATGGACCTAGGAGCAAGACTGAACATCATTCACCCCTGCCAAAAACATGTGTGAGCCTCATGGTACTCTTGGGTGGGCTTGTGGCAGGTCAGGGCAGGGCTGTAGGGATCTGGAGACTGGCCCTGCTGTGGGTTGGAGACTGCTGGCCCTGGGAGGGGAGGAGTAGAGGGGCTAAAACAGGGCTCTGGGCAGGCCTGAAGGAGCCCCAGGGGGTCTGTCAGGGTCGGTACAGCCTGGTGGTGTCCCCTTGGGGCCTGGTACTGTGGTGGCCATGTGTGTTTTCTGTGAACACCTTTCCTCAAGGACATGTAGTAGTAAGAAAAGAGGGAATGGTTTAAACTGAAACAGGGGAAGTTTAGATTGGATAAAAGGAAGAATTTCTTTACTGTGAGGGTGGTGAGACACTGGAATGGGTTACCCAAGGAAGTTGTGAATGCTCCGTCCCTGGCAGTGGTCAAGGCCAGGTTGGACAGAGCCTTGGGTGACACGGTCTAGTGTGAGGTGTCCCTGCCCATGGCAGGGGGGTTGGAACTGGATGATCTTAAGGTTCTTTCCAGCCCAAACCATTCTATGATTCTCTGATTCAATGAGAGACTCAAGTAAGTTTCTAGCTCTCATATTTTCACCAAAAAGCATGATAAAATGACTCAAGTATGCACTAAATATTTTTTAAAAAGCCAAACACCTCTAGATCTGAATATATATTTGTTTATTGGCTTAAAATCATGCTTCATCGCTTTAGAAAAACCTCTGATTCTGTTTATGCTTTAAACTGGCAGCATCGAACTGCTACACTTTTACAAACACTGAAGTAAATCAGTAGCAAAATATTATTGAAGAAGCCTCCTCCAGCTGTATACCACCGTGTGTTATTTCGTAGTTAGCCATAAATCCTGAGTAGACCTAGCACCCTCCTCAAGCTTGCAAAGTGGGACAGAAGCAAATATCAAAGCTGATGCTTGGCTACTCATTATTTATGAAGAAAACTCTAGAAGGCTTTCAGTTTTATCATACCTTTGGACATGGTTATGGGTCCATGCAGCTGTGCAAGCAGCTGCTGCAAACACTTGGAGACTGGCTTTGAAGGTTTCAGCCATGAGGATAGAAAGAAGTAAATGCTGGAAGCTGGCTGGGCAGAATTTTTGTTTACTTATCTTCTTAGCTAGACTTTCCCAGGATCTCTGAGGCATCTATCTCCTTGGGGTTGACTGGGAAAATGCCTCTAGATTGAGTAGTCCTGATCTTCTGTTTTCATTAAGTTATAGACAACCCTTTCACTAAGGTTTTGAATGAAATCTAGACAAAACCTGAAGCCTAGACAGAAAGGAACAATGGAAGTTACTGCTTGACTAGGGAGGAGTTGTAGTGCATTTTCTGGATGGAGTTTTTCAGCAAGTTCTCACTAAACTGAGATCCTTACCTCTCCTACTGAATGTTCTGTCCAACCAATGGGAGAAATTCTTAGACACCTGAACAAACATGAAGATAAATTTAATAAAACTGCTCTTGAGTGCATTCTTTTTAAATTATTAAAATTGCCCAAGACAACGACTTGGGGTAGAGTAAGTAAATGATTGTTAAATGGTATTATTTCTAAATTGGTCTCACTTGGAAAACATCGAAATAAATCAGCTCTTTTGGCTAAGCCAATTATAATTAAGTGGAGAAATGGCACCTGCAACTAAATAAAGTGAATTAACTATAAACTCGGTGGGGAGCTGTACCTTTAAAAGACTCTTGTAGAAGGTATTAAGGTGATTTAGGGACATTGGATTAAATTTATTTCTGTTCAGCCTTTGGTTGTTAGTGATCACTAAACACATGATCAAGAGATTCAGGCATATGATATAACAGAAATAAACCAAAGATCATTCTCTGATTGTAAGGCTAGAACAAGTAATGCCTCTGCAGAAGTGCAGCTTTATAGTATACTGAAGACATTTAAAGAGGGGTTCAAGATATATTAAAAGAAGACATTAAAAATGCCTGAGAAGCCAGTGAAGCTTTATCCATTCTTTGTTCAATCAGATAGAAAGAATTAGTTTCCCTATATCTGAGTAGTTTGGTTCGTGGCCTTGTATGCCACAACAATGTCTCGGCCTGCAGTAGACTGAGGTCAGATATGGGAGTTGTAATATTCTCAATATTTGTATTAATCCCAGTATTTCAACAAAAAGCATAAGGCAGGGGATCAAATGGAATAAGATTCAGAATGTGTGTGAAAGAGCAGTTCTTCAGCAGCAGTTGAAGTGTTCTCAGCAAAGCACAGAGTAAAGCTGAAAGAGCACATGAGCTGTGTTTCATTCTACTTGCCCTAGAGTAGATAAGAAGACAAGACAAATAATTGCTCATTAGTTGCAAAGCAAATCCTTATTTTTCCTTCAGTGGAAAATTCTTGTATCTTTGAGTGGAACGACCTGCAGTTGTTTCCCTCTACAAACCTAGTGCTGGTAGTAGTAACTAGCAACATTTCTACTGTCTTATTTCTCTATTCAAATAACATTACACGTTCATGCATTAGAGAAGCACCTTTGTGGACCTGCTACTTATACTGCTGAATACTGCAGGAGAATTTTGTGTAAATTCACTAAAACTTCCAGAAAAAATAAATGAACTTTGGTGTGCACAGGGTCACTCTTCAGTGCTCTGGGATTTGTAAGCCTAACAATCCCAGCAGAAAACTGAACATCAGTGTTAGCCTTTGTGGACAAATATTCTTACCATAAGACTATAATTTCAGAACCAGACAGCACTAATGACCCACCAGATAAGCTGGCCTTTGTCACATCTGAAAAGGAAACAAACTGAATATTGGCTCTGTTCAGTTCTCTGGAAGAAAACAAAATTAAAAAAGGAAAAATAAAGAAAAAAACAAAGCAAAACAACAGCAACAAGAGAATCATACCCACCAGAAGACTCATCTTTGGAGATAAAATCACAAAACAGAAGAATTTTAGGTCTACCTCTTTCTTGAGCATTTGCTTGTTGGCTTCTGTCAGCATTGACACCTGTCATTTGCTTGGTTGTGTAGTCACTTCATACCAGTGATCTACAGCCCAGGCTTCTTCCAGGAACTTAACACATGGCAAGGCCCACAATGTCTCTCCATCATGATCTTGCTTTTACTTTTAACTGTGCTTGTTAAAATGAGTGCTCCTTTTGTATATTCAGCTCACTAACTCTGTGTTTATACAGCCATAAATAACCAACTAGACAATGAAATTGCAGTAGTTCCTGCAGACAAAAAGTATCTTCCTGGAACCATTTAGTTATATATGATTTCTTCCAGCCACTCTTCTGTATATTTGTCATGTCTTTATACTGCCCACAGTAAAAGAGCATCATAACAAAAATGAATTATATCATCTGGTCTAGACGGCAAAAACCTTTTTAGATGAGAACATTTGCCATCTTGTAAATACTAAAAAACCTAGCTATGATGCAGTCATCAGAATGGCACCAAAGTTTACAAAGTGTTGAAGCAAATGTGAAAACAAAATGATATACATTGTGCAGTTCAAATCCTTCGGTATCTGTGAATGAAGTCACATCCTTGTATCCATCCTGAGCAACAAGAGAAACTAGCAAATTCAAATGAATTGCTGCTTCTAGGGTGTACTTCTGCATAGGGCAGGATCCTCACTGCATTTCTAGAGTTGGCTTGATCTTGCCCCAACTCCAAACTTGTCTTTCACCACATTTTTTGCCAATCAAATTGTGACCAGAAGCATACTCATACTCACTTTCAGGATGATGGGGCAGATATAACCCCCATCTGAAATACAAGAAAACACATCAGCTCCCAGGTGCTGCTGAGTGTACCCTAGATCATTCCAATGGGAAAAATTGCATTTACATCATCTGTCTTTGAAAAAATCATCTAATGATACTTCTATATCCTTCTCAATATTGAGAAGAGCTCAATATTTCTGCAAGGATTGCACATGTTATTTCTCAGTAAAGGAGATATATGCAAATGCACAGTGAGTGAAGGGAGAAATAATATGCCTTCTGTTTAGTACGTGTATCCCACTTCTTTCTCTGGCTAGAGAGGTCATTAATCTAATGATTGCCTGCGTTTTGGTTTAATTCATGTCAGAGAAGGTTATCTTGCATTTGTCACAGATATATTAAACAATGTTATTTTACTTTCCCTAATTGCATGTTAGGATACGAGGCAAAGAAAGAAGTGGTTATTTGTTTCTTCATCCAGCTTTTCTAGGCACAACCTTTTAAAATCCTTTTAGAAATCCTCTAGGCTCAAAAGACTGTATTCAACTCCTGCATTCACCCCTAACACTGATTTTTCCAAAACATTATTTATTTATCACAAAGGATGATGTAAAATTTATACACCACATCCTCAGACCTGATACAAAACTTTGTTCAGTCACTGCTATAGTCTACCAAAACAAAACAAGCTTATTTGTATTCCTGCTCTTATTTACAGCAAACTGGATACAGCTATCTGAGAATGAACCCCACTGTATGTCATTGTTTATGAACAACAAAATGGCTTTTTTCTTCCTTCCTTCTTTCTACTGTTCTTTCCTTTCTTCCTTTCTTCTGTCCTTCCTTCCTTCTTTCCTTCTTTCTTTCCTTCCTTCCTTCTTTCCTTCCTTCCTTTGCCTCCTTCCCTTGCTTTCTTCTCCCTCCTTTCCTCTCTTTACCTCTCCTTCCCTCTCTTTCCCTCTCCTTCCCTCTTCTTCCCTTTCCTTCCCTTTCCCCTCTTTGTTTGAACATCAGCCATCAGATTTTCAAAGATGAAAATATGGTAGCTGTTTTGTGCTAACCACTTGAGGAAACCCAGTTACTCAGTTACAGGCCTCAATGAATCTTTGCAGGCTTTAGTTTCATGATCTTGTTTACCAGAACTCATCCCACCACATCTGAGAATGCTGTTGGAAATCAGCAAGGTTCCTTGGCTGACTGAAAAATAACACACCCTACAGAGACTTCTTTCAACCAATGCTGATGTTGATGAGTAAGCAGGAAAGCTTCCAGTTTATTTTTACTTCTTCTATCTTTAAAGTATTCATACAGGCACATCTGTGCATCTCTAAATGCATTACAATGTTGGATGACGAGCCCGTTGCTAAGCTACTAACAACATGTCCTTTTATGTGTCTAAAAATACATTTAACTTTTCTATTTAATGATGGTATTCTAAATCTTCTGAATTCTAAAGCACATGTGATTACTGCAGAGCACCTTGAGGCTTCGGGAAGATGAATGTTTTATTCCGTTACACAGCCCTGTTGTTAATATTGTCACAGAGTCAGGGATGAGGCACCACTGCTCCTGTTTACTGATTCATATACGCTGTTTCTTTCTTGACAATCATAAGAAACAGAGCTGGAAAGGACTTAAAGTTCATATTACTTATCTCTCTCTATAAGGCAGGAACAACTAAATAAATCCTGGCAGACATTTGTCAAACAAGAGTCGGAAAGTTTCTAGTGATGGAGATTCTTTGACCTTCCTAGGCAACATAATCCCATACTTAAATATCGCCATTAGAGGGTATTTCCCTGGAATCCAACTTCAGACTCCCTCACTGCTCTTTAAATTCATTACTGCTTTTATGAAATGCCATTCATGGGTGTTGCCTGACTAGACAGATTGAAAAAACTTAGCCAGCAACAGCAAAATTAGGTACCAGGCCTTTTTCAGACTACATGAAGACAGTTATTTCCATTAAAGACAATACAGGCAGCTGCTGCTCCTGTTTCAGACTGAGATGCAACTCTCTAAAATATTTTAAAAGGGGAAACTTCCATATGTTCAGAATTCTGTATCAGGTTTCTTCAGTTCAGGATGGAAAGAAACACCATAGAAGAGATCTGATGTGAGTCTGAGAGATAAGCGAGGGAGATCAGCATGGAGGCTATACTGGCATTTTACATGCAGACTTGTAAATTCCCACTTGTCCAGATTGCTCCACATAAGTACAAGTGAGCAAAAGTGATAATACACTTAATTCCTTACAAAGTCAAGGCTGTTATAGGCTAGAGAACTGAGTCCTTGATGTTGGAACTGAAAAGTGACCAGGGTCCTACAGTCTTGAATGAGCAAAAGAGCAGCTTTTCACTGTCACAATACCGTAACAACCTACTTCAAAATGGTATCCACACAAAACCCAGACATGCAGAGGGGCGGTGGATTATGTTGCTGTGAGCAACTTATTTTGAGCAAATAATGGGTATTTTGGTCTAGCTGTTGAACAAGAAGAGGAAAAGACCAGAAACTGAAGCAAAAACCATGCAAGTGGTGGTATCAATGGAGTCTTGTGCCTTATACATTTGTATCTTTGGGATGATCTCAATTGTGGATTCCCCACAGCCTATCCATCAGGTCACCAGAAGAATCTCCTCTGTCAAGCTACTTTCTTTTGTAAAACATGCAAGACCTATCCTGCTTTCAGGTTCAGCCAACCAAAAAACATTTCAAGGACAGACACAGATAGCTCACATGTTTTGATCAGGGAGACCTCCAGAATTAGGTCAATGTTAAATAAAGTTATTGCTCTGAACTTACTAAGAAGCAGCATTTTGAAAATGCCACAGTGAAATGGTATGACATTTTAAAAATGAGAATGATAACCACAGCCTCAGAACACATTAAAAATGTTAAATAAGTCCTTCTTACTTTAAAAAAAAAAAAAAAAATTAAAAAAGCAAACTACCAAGAAATTGGTACTGTCCAGCTCTCAGCAGACTGTCTTCCCTACCGTGGAAAATAAAAACAAAAATAGAGAGCTCGTACAATACCAGAAAACCTGAGAGAGGACAAAAAAATACCATGAAAGAAACATGCGTGTTGGAAGAATTGAAGAGATGAATAGTCCTTTGATATGACCTACTGGGGTTTTTTTGCTTTCTAATTGCAGCAGGATGGAATCTATGCCAGAAAGGGTTCAGGATTAATTGGGGTTTATACTCAGAAAAGACTGCTCTTCCCAGAAAAAAACATATAAAAACTTGAAGCAGTGACCTAATCACTCAGCATGATACAGATCTCTTCAGCTCCCCTATGCTCACACTCCCCCATAGCTATGCTTCCCAGGCAGAAAGCAGTATAATCCATAACTAAGCAAAGCCCCTTCTGTTTGTTAACTAATTGCCCTTCATACCAATGTTTGACCTGGAAATGTGCCTGTATTTTACCTCAAAAGCAGAACCCTCCTTCAAGACAGTGATTACCAGAGGTTGCAGAAATGAGAGCACTAGAAAGAAATGGCACTTATGTTTCTTCTTTGTACTACCAAGATGCTCATGTCAAGATCCTCTTCCAGAACAAGTGACAATGTAATTAATTCAGTAATAAAACTTCAGTAGCTCTAAAAAGCCTTCTGGCAGAGACAGTATAATCATCCCATGCTTGTTAGTGCCTGTCATGCTACACCTGGGGAGCTGTGTCCAGATCTGATCTCTACAGTTCAGGAAAGACATAGAGGGACTGGAGAAGATGCAAAGGAGAACCACAAAGATAGTCAAAGGGCTGGAGTATCTGCCCTGTGAGAAAAGAATGAGGGACTCTTTTCCCTGGAGAAGAGAAGGCTCCAGTGAACCTCACCAAAACATTCCAGTACTTAAAAGATGGCTACAAAGGAAGGAAAAAGTTCTCTTCACAAGGAGCACATGGAGAGGGCAAGGTGCAGTGTGTACAAGTTGCACAAGGAGAGATTTCATTTCAACATAGGACAGAATTTTTTTACTGTGAAAACAATCATTCACTGGAACAACCTCCCCAGGGATGTGGTACAGTCCCCATTCTGGGGGGTTTCAAGACATAGTTGGACAGAGTGCTAGATAATCTCACCTAAGCCCCCTTTCCCATAAAAGTCTGGACAAGATGCGAGGTCCCTTCCAAGCTCTGCTGTCCTGTGGTTCTAGGAAAATACAAGTTCACAGTAGAATTCCTCCTATTATTTTGGCTGAAGACATCAGATATCAGTTGCAGCCTTTAGCTGTATGTTTACACACACAACAAGGATGATGGTGTCACTTGTCAGAAGGTTTCCTTCAACCGTGATTCAGTCTGATTACACCAAGAGACTGGGGACTCCTTCCCTTATTCCATCAGAAATAGTCTAACATCAGATTAGCAACTATGATGAAGAAGAATATATATATATATATATGTTCTTCGAGCTGACATGCCCTCAAGCAGGGAAGGTATTGCAGTTGAATAAATTGCTTTCTCAGAGAAAGAAGCTTGCTAACTCATTTGGTGGATCACAGAAGTAGCATGACCAAAGAGAGCAGGGAGCAGAATGCCATCTATACATGCATTTGACGTACTCATGAAATCTTTTGTCCCATGACATGTCACTGATGCTTCCATTGTTACAGAAAGCTATTGCTTTAATTGTAACAGGAATGTTTAAACTGTCACATCTGACTGCATTTGTTGCATATTGAGTGTTCCTTTGGATAAATCAAAACTGTAATACTAAGCAGCCAAACCAATACTGTCAATTTTATAATGTAGGCATGACCCAGATGATGTGATAGGGCAAAATACAGCTTCAAAAGCTGTTGGTGCCTGCTACAGTTCTCTCCAAGAAGAAGAAATTGTACATGAGGAAGATACCCTTCATGCACTGAGCAGCATTGTATGCCCACAAAGATACACTTAAGTAACTCTGATAGCTAAATCTCTGTACTCAGAGGAGATAAGTAGGGGCAGAAAGGGGAAGAGAAGAAAACGGTAACGGTTGTCAAAGGACAACCTTTGAGAAGGAGAGGGAGAAAGAGAGGGAGGAGGGAAGTTGTCTTCAAAAAAAGCTCCAAAAGCCATCCAGGAAGAGCAGAAACAGTCCTCCTCTGGATGCTCTTTCCAGTGCAGCGGACTGAAGATGTGGAGAAGGAGGATTTCCATCATGCTTTTCCCCTCCCTACTTTCCATTGTGATTTTGTCAAAGACCCTTGTTCTTGATCCACTTGATGATGTTGTTAGCACAGATTGAAAAATGCTAATTAAGTGTAAGTGCTGCATATCCATTAGCTCTTAAATTCCTGTGTACAAGTTTCACTGTATAATCTTTATCCCATATTTAAATGACTGCTATTTACCTTGCTCTGCTCTGTGTTTCTTATCTGACAGAAACTAAACTCTGCAATACAAGAGGTAAAGCAAAAAAGGAGAAAAGGGTGAAAATCTCAGGCTGATGGTGGCCACCTCCCATGAGAACTCACCCTAACAACACGTAGGTTTGCAGGCACACATACAGGTTTGCAGGAACCAAGTCATGAAACTAAAGGCAGCAGAATATCACATGGGGAAAATACTGCCACAGTGACTCTGGGGAACAGTACCATGGTATGTTCTGGAAGTGATTGCATTGGTAAGATTGAGTTATGAAGGTACCTAGTGCACTGCACAACAGCACTGTGATACTGACCATCCTCAAAGCAGTATAGGATTATCAGAGGAATGATTGCTTTTCAATTTTTTCCCTGAGAAAGTCTCACCTAACAGCATGACCACCACCCTGGAATACAAATAGAAGGTGAGCACACAGACCTGTACTGTGCCTTATTTTCTCTGATGTAAAATCCAAACCCCAAAACAAACAAAAAAAAAGAAAGTCAGAGCAATCCCAGGCACAGCGCCAGGTTGGGTGGAGAAGAGATTGAGGGCAGCCCTGCGGAGAAGGACTTGGGGATGTTGGCAGATGAGAAAATGAACATGAGCCGGCAGTAGGTGCTCTCACAGACCAGAAATCCAACTGTATCCTGGGCTGCATCAAAAGGAGTGTGACCAGGAGGTCAAAAAACGCGATACTGCCCCTCTATTCTGCTCTCATGAGACCTCACTTGGGAGTGCGGTGTGCAGTTCTGGTGTCCTCAACATAAAAAGGACATGCAACTGTTGGAACAAGTCCAGAGGAGGGCCACGAGGAT
>JAOEHX010053055.1:26210-50223 GCA_025448015.1 Bolborhynchus lineola | reverse complement strand
ATCATCCTGAGGGAGAACTGAGGCAAGAGGTCCATGGAATGTGATCTCAGAATATTCCTCCCCTCCTCTCCTCTCCCTGCCTGAAAGCAGGAAAGTTTGAGCAGGAGCTGGACAACATAAATGCTTTCCTGACCTTCCATCTAGCCAATGCTCAGAGTGCCAAGCACAACCAGTTCAGCTGTGATAGGGCAGGGAACAATTATTCCACATTGTGTTTCCTACCATTGTGCGTCCCAACACTCATGAGTTTCTGGCAAGCTCCAGCCTGGTGCTTTCAGGCAATTGAGTGACCATTTCTCTTCACATACTATGCTGTGAACTGTAGTAAGTACACACAGTTCAGCAAATAGTGTAGTATCCATGGGGCAGGGGTAAGGAGAAGAGGAGGGTGGCTCACCCCAGGCCCAAGCCCACACCAGTCCCTGCCAAATGAGCCTTTCAGAAGGTTGTCACAGCCCAGCACTCAACTTGCTGACTTTTTCCTACAGAGATATTGTTCTATTATCACTGCAGCACCAAAGATGTCAGATTTTAGCCTGCATTCAGCATTTCAGGGGAGCTTAGCAAAAAGGCAAGAATTTAATGTTCTGAGTCATTCTCCCCTTTGTTTCAAAAAGCACAGTCACTAAAATTTGTAATCCAGAGCATGCAATAGCAAACTGCCCCAGGAGACTTTACAGAAAACTCCCACTACATTGTTTTTGTTAGTATCTGTTAAAGGAGTAAAATGCCAGTGGTTTGCACAGTGAAGGGAAGAACTTGGCTTTATATTAGAAATAATAGGTCTCACTGACCCCATTTTTGCTTGGAGGTTGTAAACTTTTCAGACAAGAAGAGACAGCAACACAGCTGCTGATAAGAGAAAGGACTGGTTCTTTTAGGTTTAACATTCTGAAGCCCCTGGATAAATGCAGTGTCATCAGCTTTCTGGCTTAATGAAATTAAGGGTTGTCATTAACACCTGCAGTCTTGAAGTCATGCAAATATAAAACCCAGAAGTCTTCTTTTCCTGCCTGCTTATGTTTGTGAAAAAAAGCTGGAAAACCTACTGGTTCACAAATCAAACTAAGGAATCTTCTTTAGTGAGATTTGGGGGTTTTTTGTTACCAACCAAAATAAAAATAATTAAAGAAAAAACATTAAGAAAAAAGACCCATACAATCAAAACCAATTAAGGATGACAATAGCACTATCTAGTTCAAGAATGAAGGAGGAAAAGCTTAAAGGAGGACTTTAACTTGATTTGAAAATATCTGGGGTGACTGAAGATATTAAAGCCATGCAGCAGGAGGTGAACACCCCTGCAACACAGACAGTGGAAGATTTTATACCCCCTTGCTCTAGGGTGAAGTCAGCCAGTACAGTGAAATTATCAAATGACTCTCTGTAGCCTGTCAAAGATCAGAGCATAATGAATGAGGGAGCGCTGTGGATACTGTTTCTCCAGGCAATCTGTGAGCACTGGTTTTACTCCCAGTCACCCCAATCAGTCTGAGGAGAAATGCCCCCATGAGTTGATTTATTTATTTGTGGCTTGAGAAACTTCCCATGCCTGCTTTCTAGTCCTCCAGAAATATCACCAGGCAAACAGAGCAGTCAAGAACCACAGCCATGCAGGTTGTTCCCAGCACCTCAGCTGAGCCACAGGAAAACCCCGCAACAGCCTGCCAAATGTCCTTCTCCCTTCAATCAAGAATGAATACATACTTCCTCCCTTTGCTATGCATCTTAAGCAGGCCTGCTAACAGCTGTTTTTTCCCCAGACTTTATTTGATGTGGTAATCTAGTCTTTTCCCTGATCATAAACTGACTGTGAAAAGTCCAGGTGCTTTGTGAGGTGAGAGCGATTTAGTGTTTCTAAACCACAACTCATTCACTGACAAGGAATGTGAAAATTCAGGAGCATTTGAATAAGAACAGATGAGCACACCAGGAACTTGTAAGCAGGTAACTGGCACTCTCCCAGTCTGGGAAATGATTTACTCTCCCTTGCCCATTGAAAGCATTTCTTTCTGACTGTCTTATGTCAGCTCTTTCTGGTCCCTTAAAGAGCTCTAAGGTAAATACCAAGGGAGATTTCATCAAGAAGCTTCTCTTGTGCTAGCAGGACTGAAATGCTTAGTCCCTGCAGTCTCTCTGAGCTGCCCTCATGTCCCTCAAGATGCTAGAATCTAAACATTCAGCCAAGTTCTGCCACTTCTATGCACATTGAAATTATTCTGTATGTGTGGAAATGGCTCTTTTAGACTATGAAAGCTAGGACTGTGCCCATTTTGGAAACTTTGATTTTACCACAGGATGAAGTTGCAGTACAGTCAGAAAAACATGCAGCAGTCATAGAAATGGCTTTGAAGCAATGGATCATTGGGGTTTTTTTCTGGCTTTACTCAACATCACAAATGCAGAAGCCAGGCTTTGGAGGAACTACACTACATCACCCTCTGCCCTAGCATTATGCCATAGCCTTTCTTCATCCGCATTGTTTTAGCAGCAGAAAACAACAATCCAGGATTAACACACCTGACTAGAAATCAATAGAGCAGGCACAAATTCACTTATTTGGCCAGCAACTTCCAAGTGACCACCTTGGCTCAGGAGCATCAAGGACACACTCAGGGAGGACTAGAGTGAACGTTGCCTAGAGATTAGTTGCATGGTACAGTCTAGAGCCCAAAATAGCGCATGCAGGGTTACAGTCAGGTAGATCAGCAGTCACCTGATTTCGGAGCAGATTAGTTTGCGCAACGAGGTGAGCTTGTAGTTTCCCTTGACACCACTGAGGCGCAGCTTTCTCAAGCAGCGAAACAGGCTGGGGAAGGGAGCATGTTTGAGTGAAAAGAGAAAAAATAAACAGAGAACAAGAGAAAGACAAACACGTATCTTTTTAGGCTAAAAAAAATTAAAATCACAACAGAGAGTGTATTTAGAGGCTGGACCAAACCAGTATCACCAAGGCAAGAACAAAAACAAACATCCCAGGACCGACTGGTTATGAATCCTTTGAAGCATGCCAAGTTTAGCAGTAATTAATGCTCCAGTGTGGGCTGGGATATGGAACACCAGCCAGACAGCTGCAAAGAGCAACAGATACAGTTGTTAGTGTCATAGCACACAGACAACCCTACTCCAAGTCATGGCTGTGAAGTGCAAACTCCTTGAGGAGAGGTCAGGATTAATTAACCATCACAATTATTTGCATGCAACAGCTGAAAGTCCACAGTGCTTTATTTTAATGGCAGGTTGTGAGTTTAGCAATAAGTGGCAGGAGTCCTGGGTGGGAAAAGAACATCAATATATTACAGAAGAAAAGAGAGAGACCATATAGCTCCAAAAGGTACTGGCATTATTGCTTCTGTTACTATACTATGAAACATCAATCAGGTCAGTTCCTGCTTATATGCTGTGTCATAAACATGATTTCTTTTTCCCATAAACGTGTCATCATATACCAAAGCCCCTTATACTGGAACAACTCTACTTCAAAGGTCAAAAAAGAAAAATCGCAGTCACAGAACAGAAAGATAAGCTTCCCCACAAGCATATTATCTCAGGCTGGGCTGTGAAACCTGGGAAGAGCATACATACGTAACTTTCAGACATTCACTGCTCCCATCTTTACAGGATCAGGACAGTGCAATATGTCACACAGTATTCCATACACAAGCTAATGGCTTAAAGCACAGAGGTGGAAAGATCTGATCCAGTGCACATTTTGGCTAACGAGAAGAGTCCAATCAAGTACTAAGGCTGAATCAGGAAAAGAAGACCAACTCTTAAACCTCAACATTTCAAACTGCAGTTCTTCATACTTTAACAAAAGGGCAACAAACAATCCCTTGTTAATAACATCTTATGTGAGGATCTGGGGCAACACGAGCGAATGCAGCAATTACAAAGATAGCCAGCCTTTTGCATTGCAGATCTCCAGGTACCAACCTGAGTAGCTTACTTCCTACAAAAAACATTTCCACTGCAGCAAAGATCCCACAGGCACAGACCAATAACAATACCACACCCTGGGGGAATTATGCTCTTATCCCTGAACACAGTGAAGTGCTTTGAACAGGAGGCACAACCAGCTGGGCCTCATGCCTTGCATACAGAACCAAGATTTGCTTTGCCACATAAATGATACAATAACACTTGAGCCACTGATCTCTTTCCCCTTTGTCAAGTTTTATCATAGAGCATGCACTGGGTGAGTGGATGACTGTTAACTAGCAGCTTAAAAGTAAAAGTACTGTGGCCATTAGAGGTGCATCTTTTGCTCAGTGGAGAGATTCACCTTAACTTTTTATGCAGGAGAAGCACCAGTGTCTCTTACACAGCACGTATTTCCTCCTACCAGAAATAACTCTAAGCAAAAAGCTGGCATTTTTTCTCAGCCTGTTCAGAAGATACAGATTCAGGCTCTTCCTTTCTTGCACTGGTTCTAGCCTGAACAGTATTGACATGCCACGGCTGTCATCCAAGAGAATTAAAGATGCCTTTCCAGCCCTGGACTGTTCCATTGTGTCAAGACCTGTCCTGTGGAACAGAGCACAGTGGGCTCAAATCTATGTAAGATGTATGAATAATCCACAGCTGATTTTATGATCAGGTATTTGAGCTATGCATCTCCTCTAGAACAAAGTTAACACTATCATCTTTATTCAGCAACAATTAAAATAAAAATATAGATTTTATTTTTAATGAATTTATTTTAATTAAAAATAAAATATTTCACTTGCATGTTGGACACTCTCTGTGGTTAACCCTGGAACAAGCTATTCAGACATGAAAGAAATCACACCCTGACAAGAGAAAACTCTTGGTTTTCTGCTTTTAGACATATTTATTATACAGTAATTGTGACCAACAGATAAAAGAGCACAGCCATCAAGTGTGCATAGGGTACATTTCCACCAATGAACTTGTAACTCGCACTGTTCCAGTGTATCAGAGGACTTCACAAACACAACCAACCTCAGGCAACACTCAAACACTCTCACCACTGCTCTTAGATGAGGAGACAGATCCCCCAAAAGCAGACAAACTGGAAAATTTCTCAAGGGCAGTGCAAGGTTTTGGTTCCCCCAGAGGCATGCTTTTCGACAGAGATTACTGGTCCTGCAACATCTGAGGAAATGCATGCCTAGGCCTTGGCCACCAAGAGATGCAGACTGATGACGGTGGGTCTGAACCAATATAACAGAGACCATCTTGACTTCTAGTAGAACTCAACAGATGAGAAGGAAATACCTAGCAAAATGTCACCAATTCATGACACTTCGGTGATCTTAGAAGTGCTTGCCAACCTAAATGATTCTATGAAAAGAGTCAAGAGGTACAAGTGTACTTAAAACCTGCTCAGTAGGCAAATTCAGACCTCCAAGGTGAAAGGATGGCTGCACATCCTTCTGCTTGCTTTACCTTTGCAATTTTGGTTTCATCCTTCTTCTTTGCAGTTTGCAGGGCTTCAAAGTGGTGTCTGGCACTGTCATAATCCACAAGCTTCCGCCCTCTCTTCGCAATACGAGACTAAAATGGATAGAGAAAAGAACTGTGACAATCTTCCCCAGCAACCAAAACCACACAGCTTCTTAGTAAAACACTCTTCCCCTTCATACAGCTTCCAGAGCACCCCATGCTCTTTCCCATGCAAAGATGGTTTAGTGGGAGGTGTTCCTGCAGGCACCTACTTCATCATTTTCAGGGCCTCCTGAGGACTGCAGACAGACTCTAATGAACCAACCCACAGCCCTGGTTTACATGAGTGCTCAAAAGATTAAGTCCAACAAAAAGAAGGCATTTCTTCTGCCAGCACAGCAAAGGCACTCATCTATGTGCTTAGGATACACTCAGGACAGCATTTTGGGTCCTGCAAAAGGAGGTCCAGGCATAAGTTACTGCAGCCATGGGCAGTGGTCCATTGTAACTAGCCATTAAGCAAGAGAAGTGCAAGGGGAAATCTGTAGCACTGCGTCAGTAATACACAAGACACAATGAAACCTTAACAAACACAAGGTAGAAGCTGACTGTGTACTAGGCTCATGTTCAGGAATGGAGTTCTGACAAGTCCATGGGTGAGAATTCAGAATAGACAGTTAGGCCTGTGGCCAGATCCTCCATTAACTTTAATCTGAGGTGTCTCTGGCTCTCTTTCCCAGCAGTTTCATCTTGGCGAGGCTCAGGCCCACTGGGCTGCCCTGTTTAAAGATCTACCCATTCCCCTTAGACCCTTGCCTCCCATGCTTCCTACAAACACTCCTGACTATCTGAGTTGGAGCACAGGTCTTTCCAGCCTGACCCTAGCACACGCCAGCTCGAAGAGCCTTGTCCAGCATCAGCAATCAGCAGTCTAGAGACAGGCTGGAGAACTAGAGTGACATGATACGGCAAAGAGCCAGGAGGGGTTTTAATTAACCACAGCACCCAGAGAAATTGAAAGTACAAGATGAAGAATCAGCATTGAGATTTACTTGTAAAAGCAAAATCCTCTCTCCCTCCACTGCACTTGGCAGCGAGATGCGGTTTCTCTCCCTAGGCTCCCACAGATAAGCTGCAAAACCATACTCAGGGCTGATCTCTGCCAGCCCAGCTGGGACCAGTCCACAGGTCTCCCACACATGCTCCTCTGCACTTACAGAAAGCACTGGTGCAGCTCTGTGTGAGTCACAGCAGATCTGCAGGATCTCAGCCACAAGTACACCCAAACCGACTTCAAAGTGTTAGGCTCACTCTGAGAGAGAAATCGCAAAGAAGCTGAGCCACTCCGCAATGAAGGTCCCTAGAAGACACCTCTCAGACATCATGCTGCCAGCCTGGCACTGACACAGGATGTCAGAGGGGGACAGTCTCCGAGATGGTAGTTAATGCATCTTACACACACATTAGATAAAACATATGGTCAGATCTGGGAATTAAGAGATGGAATTTGTCCCTTAGATCAGGCTGGTAGAGGCAGCTGGAGTTTTGCCCACTTCTGACATGGCAAACCGCCAGTTTCGGGTTTTCCTGCCACCCCACCAGGGATTCTGATTGAATGTCAGCCATCTGCCAAATAAGGTCACTCCTGCCCTTTTCTGCAGTTCCTAATCTTCCACCCCTCACCCTCATATTCCTACTAGAGTATGTGGAAATGCTGCATGCAGGTTCTCCTGGAGCAACTGATCACACTGCCTGTGATGGCAGGAATGGGACAGTCCTGTTCAGGAAGGCTGCAGGGTAGTTTGTTTCCATGTACGACTCAAGGATAGCTACAGCCACCTATTACCATCTGATGGTAAAAGCTCAACAACAGAGTTTACTGCTTTGCAACATATTCAGCTTCCTTTAAACAAATCAACCACCCACCCACCCACCAGAAAGCACTTCTCCGCCCTCCCCTATATTTAAACCAATTAGAAACAGGGTACCAGTTTCATTGCAAGACAGAAAACAGCCAATCCACAGCTATTCAGAACTTGGGTTATGGTTTATCTTCTCTGGGCTTACTACATAGACCTGTATTCTTACTGGGTACTCTGAACCTCAACCAAAAACTTACTCAAAAATATTACAGATGATGCAAGAGCTCTAAGAAGTAACAGATACTGACTTGCAAAGAAAGGATAAAATACTCTTTGCATTCCTATTTTTCAATAAAGATATTATTTGTTGATTCCTCCTCACACAACATTTAAAAATTATTTTCTTCAACTTATAAAAGTTCCTTACTAAAGGAATGCTATGTTTTTACATTCCTGCTGTGGTTCCCATTGCAATTACAAAAAAATTCAAAGGAATTTTTCCAGACACTCAAGTGAAGAAAAATTCAGAATGTGTTTGAATTTAACAAAAAATACACACATGATCTAACTCATCACAGATTTGAATTACTCAACCATTAACAAAAAACAGGCATTCACCAAACTAAATTAAAATCATCTTTCCTCCATAAATCCTCTTTCAGTATCACAGAATTATAGGAAAAGCAGGAAATTTGCTTCTGTGGAGAAAAACAAACAAGCAAACAAACTATTACCGCAACAACAGAAAAACTCTTCAAATATTCTGTAAATCACATAAGAATGGGGTTTCCAACCTCAATAACTCTAATTCCTTACGTGAAGCGAAGCTACACTTTTATATTACTGTGGCAACCTTGAACAGCAGCGCTTAAAAAGTTTCTACCAATTGAAGAAAATCTAAGCCACTTCTTGATTTGAGTACTTCTGACTGTTCTGGGGTAAGGAGGATGATGGATCCAGCTGAATTACCGATAAAAACATGATGATCTTTTTTAAGTCATACCACTGAAAGTCCATTTTAAACAAATAGACAATTCTTGTGAAATATACCCATATCTTATTGTAGGAATCAACAGAAAGACAAATTCTCACTTATTTTAGGAAGTGAAGCAGAGGCGAGTAGTGTTCTCTTTAAAACATTATTTAAATTCTGCATAAAATTGCTTTGACTTCCCATTTTCTAGAGCATCATCTGAAGACTAAGAACATTAGCAACAATACCTTAGTGGCCCATTCAGAAGTCATAAAGGATCCATAGGAGCTCAGTACCTAACACCTCAAGTTCTGGTGGAATTTGGGCCTTGCACTCCTTTTAAAATCCCACCATAAAACCTCAGTGGTACCCAAGCAGAAATCCTAAAGATATGCAGCATGGAAAAAAGTGACACTCTGACATGACCCAGTGCACAGCTGACAAGGCTGGTAAAATGTGATATGGACTGAAGCAGTGCAGAAGTCCAAGTTTACAGCAAGCCTAAAAAGTGCATGAGCCTCTGTACTGCTAATTGAGGAACATAGCATCACAGGGAGTGATCAGCTCTACAGCCCTGAGACAGTGGAAAGCAATAGCAAGCCTCTTTGCCCTTTCCCACTTCAGACTTGCAGGGGCAGAAGAGGCTGAAAAAATGAAGCATGAACAAGGAGACCGAGGAGGTAAGAACACTGCTGTTCAGGGCTCATTTTACAAGCCTGTGACCTGACCCACTTTGATACAGCACAGTCCTCCTGAAGCAACAAATATTGACAAATGTTTTAAGAGACATGGTGGGGAAAAGGTTGTTTTCACTGGGATGCAGCCAAGCTGATATTTCCCATATGGTGGTATCATTACTAGTGTTTCCATATGGTGAAGATATTTCCTGCATAACCTTCTCAAAATGAATGGAGAGAAGATAACTGTGAGTGAGGGGAAGCTCATAGGACATCACTCAAACCCAGGTCAAAAAGACACCAATCCAGCATTCCCCCCTCCCTGTAAAAAGCTAGTTATATGCATAGCAAGACTTCAGGGAGCACACAGAAATCTGCCTGCCACACCAGCCTCTACTTATAAAGTGCACTTGCCACTAATTGCTTACTCCATGCTTTGTGCTTACAAGGAAACTAAAAAAAAAACCCAAAGGATCAAAAACAGAGACTGAGCTTTTGAGATTTTGCTGACACTGCCCTCCTGCACTCTGATACAATAGCAAATTTTACGAATCCTCCTGTTCTGCACTTTCATTTTCTTTTCAGCATCCTTCCCCTGGATTCTTCACACTCATTTTATGCCCAAAATGAGAACAGAACATGTTCATTCACCCAACCCAGTGCCATGGAGATCTTGGCTGCTCTAAAAGGAGAGCTTGCAGCAGCACAGCACAAACACCCACCTAAAGAAGATGGGGATGCAAGAAATTCTAATGAGGTTTCACCTACTGTAACTCTCTAGATAAAACATTTAAAGATAAACTTACTTTAATATCTGGAAATTGGCCAAGGTACGTATCCATGGTCAGGAGCGCCTGATCCACCAGCTTCTGATGGAAATCTGTCCAGAGGAGATCATTGTTCTGAAAAACAAAAGTAATAAGATAGTTACTAAGAAAACAACATTTCTATTTTAATTCTTGAGTGCTACAGTCAACAATTTCAGTCCCCCAGAGCTCTTAAGAAATAGCCATTTGAAAAAACTAAGGACCACAGAAGTTAGTTAAAAAGAGAGGTCATGCCAGAAATACAGAAACAGAGAAGAAATCCCGATGATGCTGATTCAGGTGACCTCTCCTAATGACACAACATCCTCCACAAACCCCCTTTTGAAAGCCTGCCTTTTCAGCCTCAAGTGCTAGCTCAAGCTCATACAATGGAAGGCACCATTTTCTGCTTTTCCATACAACAGAGCTTTCTGGAGGACAATGAACAATAACAGAGAGCTAATCTAGCAGTCTTCAACCCTCACACCACTTCGTCCACAGCCCAACGGAGGTCACATCCAAGGCCTGCAACCTAAACTGTGTAGCTTTATCCTTCATTTTATCTCAGGTACAGTAACTTCCCATCAACACCTTGTATTAGCTGGAAATTCCCCCCCCCCTCTTCTGTTTTTTCACTTAAACAAAGGTTTGTGTCTAAACCACTTAGGAAAAATCACCATCTTATAATGGACATTTTTGTTGTTTTTTTATTGGGATTTTTTGGCAGGGTGGGCTGTTTGCTGGGTTGATTTGTTTGTTTGGTTTGGGTTTTTTGGTGTGAGCATTTTTGGTTTGGTTTCTTTTTTTCTTTTGGTTTTGGTTTGGTTTTTTTTTTTTTGTCATAATACTTTTCTCCTGCCTGTCTTTACCTGAAAGAGAGAAAAAAAGCCAGGTTATGTGTGGGATGGAGGAGGTGTGAGAGATGTAGTCCTTCAGAGTAGCTACAGCTCATTCTCAGGACTCATGTTCCCTTTGACCTCTCTGACTCAAATTCTCTGAAGGGACAGTCTCTCAGGAGGCAATGCAGCGCTCCAGAAGGAACAAGGCCAACAGAGAACGTGAAGCCAAAACAGCTGAATTACAACTCCATTATTTATTGTAATAGCACTTTCTAATGGAAAGTTTCCATGTTAATGCAAGAATTGACCTGGAAACATTCAGGATTTGTTTGATTTATCTGCTTTGAAGTCAGTATTTCCTGGGTAAGATGCAGATGTTATTTCAGGTGATATTTTCTGCAGGGTGAAGTAGGGGAAGGACAGAATCTTTCTTCTCCTCTCCTTTCTATTCCTTCCCCACTGCTCCAATGCCATAGACAGCTGCAGATGAGCCCAGTCCGGCAGCCTCATGGCAGATGGATCCACAGAGCTGAACTGCCACAGCTGCTGTGCAGAAGAACAGCTGAGCAAGAGAGCAGGAGGTGCTTGCCTCCAGATGGACGCACCATACACACATGCCAAAGGGATCCAAGTTGTCACATGACAGCCTGTCCCCTAAGCGCCACAGAAAATACCTGGGCAAGCTGGACAGGCATCACCTCACCAGGGGATGAGAACAGCAAGCTGGGGTGATATGGGGCTCAGCCAAACAAGGCAGCAACTAAAATATGGCAGCTGGTGGTACTGCTGTGAGGGAGATTGTTGCAGTTATACAATGGACCATGCTTTGGCCATAGATTCAGCTTTCCCTTTCTCTTGCACAGAGCACAAATAATGCCTCCAGTTGACCCTACTGACACTCTTTTGGCATCCTGTATCCCTCTTCTGCCACTCTAGGGGGAACAAACTGCTAATGGATGCAAGCATACAGCTCTGCATAGCATTCAAGCATCTGGGAACAGTGTCCTACACAGACAAAACTATAGGCCACATCCCTTCAGCTTTCCCTTCTTCCCAATGCTGAGTTTATCTTTTCAATTCTTTTCAAAGTCATATGCCTGAAAAAAAGTGGCGCACAGACACATCTTCCAAAACTCATCCCCACTGACAGACCAAGCCTGGTAATTCCGCACACTGGCCACAGTCTTACCTCCGCTATTTTATTCGTGTCATCTCTCCCAGGCCAATCTGGTTCATAAACTTCCTGTAGACACTCTGTCAGCTTCTTGGAGGCCTCATGCATAGCTAGAGAAGAAGAGGGAACTGCTTCAGAAAGAAGGAAAAAGCATGTTCCATAGTGTGTTTAACCATCACCCTGAGGAACTGGGATACAAGAGCATTATAACAAATGCTAAGCTCTTCCTTACAGTGTCTGGCCCTTGATAACACAGAGATGGAAAGTAATCAGAGAGAAAAAGGAAGAAAGGATGCAGTCACATCAAATCCCTTGTGTTCATCCTCCCCTGGCAGAAGAGATATGACAGTCTATCTGGCAAGACAGCACCATATGTTTGGCATCAAAGCACAACCCCATTCCACCCATTTCATCCCAGGAGGCCCCGAAGGATTCTAAAAGATTACCCACCTTGACAAGACTGACCTTTCCTACAACTTACACCCAAGGAAACACCAGGAAGGGGACAGCTGCAGAAACCTCACTGCATAGATAAGCACTAGAGGAGAAACACCTCTGTTACACAGACCTTACCTTTCACAGAAGCCAAGTAAGTTCGGAGATCCTTCTGCAGCCTCGTGCCTTCAGACTGTGAATATAAGGAGAAGATCATCAGTTATTCTCTCTTACAAAGACAGTATACAGTGCAAGAAGGAGTCAAGCATTCATAAATTAATAGCAGATGGGCTACATATGATCCCTAAGACCACATGAAACATAAATGTTAACAGTGAGACCCACACAGCCCTCTGACTTGGTAACCTTATAGTGAGTGATCTGCAGGCCTATTTGACCAACAATAATGCTGTGATTTGCTCTTCCCAGCAGAGCCACCTTTAGTGTTTTCGTTTCATACAAGCAACTAGAAAGGGTCCTAAGGGCAATACTTAGTTTATAAGCAAAGGGGCAGTGGGTCTATGCAACAAATGTAACTGAAGGGAGTCTGTAGAATAAAGAAGATAGATACAACTGATTTATTTTGTTCTGGTTTGGGAGCAGCTTAGCTCACCACTATCTCCTGCCAGACTGCAATCCAAAATCCCAGTGCAAAGTGGGTACAAGGGACCTATGACCCACCCAAACATCTTGTCTAAACTGTCCTGTGCAGCAAGGCTTGCAAATACAGAGTTAATAATTTTTTTATTTAGCTTCTCTGTGGAGGTGGCCTGCCAGCAGCAGATCTCGCTCACTAGTAAACAAAGGATAAAAACCAGAAGCTGTGCTGAGTTTTGCCAGTTTGAGCCATCAGATGACTACTGAATACAGTACAAGAACCCAGATTAGTGAGGGTCATGGAGATTTACACAGCAAAACTGGTTCAGATATGCACATGTATATGCCCTCCCCATGATTGCTCTCCTGCACTAGAATAAGCATTCTCAGGTTCACCTCCCCTCTACCTTGCCATATGCCACTGACAGTGGTGCAAAGGAGGCAGAGAAATACTCCCAAATCCAAATAGTGACATCATGCGAACAGAAATGAAAGGAGCAGAAAAGCAAGGCTTCAGAAGTTGACCAACACTACCATGTAGCATACAAAAGCAATGGAAGGAGCAAACATAGAGGACACCTCTGCAAACAACCTCTGGAGTATGCAAGAAGTGCAGAAAAAAATTTTGAGAGACAAAGACCTCTTACAAAAATGTTTCTCTAACCCTGTGGGATCTTACTGTATCCCAACTATACCCCAACTTAGCTGTAAAAACAAGAATGCAGGAAAACAACTACACCTCACACCTTCCTCACAGACTGCTATCATTCTTCCTCTTCTTTCCCAGTTTGTGTCCCATTGGGAAGGGGGCTGCATAATGAATTTTGACAGCTGAAGACATCTCCAGAGACAGAGAACTCACAGGACATCTCTGACAGCTGACTCAGAGTTACTAACTTCAAAAGCAGATGTTTCCTATCAGCTCTCCCCAACACTCCAGCACCTCTTGCCTCAACTGAGCTCATGTTGTTACCCCTTGTGCTGTCAGTGCAGCTGTGCTCTCTAAGCAGAGGCTAAATCTGACCAGTTGTTGAAGTCGCAGAGCTACCATAGCTCTGTGGAGAAATCCATCTGTTTCCACTGCTATGGTCCAATTTGTTTTCCTTGCCTCGAAAGCCCTGGATGAGTTCACATTTGTTCTTTTCCTACTGCCCTCAACAAAAGAAACATGGGTTGGGAAAGAGCTGGCCATTTTTGTAAAAGAAACCCAAACTTCTAGTCTGGAGGCACACTGGGAACTGATCCAAAACGAGTACAAGAGGAAAAGAATAATGACCACATCTGCTGCAAAAGACCTAGGAGTTCTTAAAACACAGAGCAAACAAATGCAGAGCTTTTTGCTGGCTTAAGGTGAATGTGGAAACCTGGGCAGATGAGACTTTCCTAACACTGCAGTCAGAAACCACCATGGAAGAGACACTAGAGTAATCAAAGAGCATATACACAGGGGACCATCAGGGAAGCTGAGCTTACAAGCAGCAGTTCAATTAAGCTGCAATATGTGTTTGCTTGTGCCCAGTGCAGGAAGTAAGAAAATCTTAGAGGAAAGCAGTGCTGTGCGCCTAGAATTGATCCATGGTAGAAATCACAGACTGGAACTGGCAAGAAATGTCAGAACACAACAGAAAATGGCAACTGCTTTCTCTCTGTGCATGCAGCACCTCCTTTCTTCAAGCAGACTCTAGCAAACTGTCAAGTACAGCCATAATTTCGCATAACCACCTCTCACAGTGCAGTTAGATTCAGTCAAATACCGTATAGTAGAACAGCGTTCAACACCCTTGAGTTCACATTTAAGTGATGCTTCCTAAACTGAAAAGGTAAAAAGTAGAAAGTTAAATTAGAATCTGCATAATTAATACACTTCCTAGTTATTGAAGAGTTTAAGAGTGTGCATAAGGAAGTTACAGAGGTATAGTTGAGTATAAAGGTCAAATAGCACAGAAACTTTTAAACTGCAAGAAAATAAAGAAGAAATCGTGTGTGTGTGTGTTTGTATCAAAGTAACAAAACTCCACAAAAAGAAAGTAAAAATAGGACAAAAAAGGAAGATCAGTGCTGATTTTGAATCCCAGATTAATTTCTCATTCCTGCACTAACAAACTGACTTAAAACTTTCACACAGGAACAAGCATACTGTGTCTAGATGTAGAAATTACCACAATAAGTTACTTAAACACACAAGTGTCATCTTCTTCGAGCACATATTGCTATGCTTGCAATCACAGTGTAATTCAACCCTGTGAGCCTATAACACAACCAGGTATAATATGAAGGTCAGTATGTACATGAAGATGAATATATAAAAATAGAAGTGCCATGCTTGGGAGGCTGGAAGAGCTCTCTCTAAAGACCTAATGAACCAGCTGTTACTTACAGCTCTATGACGGAAAAATACAAAAGTGGTTTGGTATCTTTTTGTGCTTTCTTGTTTTGTTGGGGGGTTGTTTTTTAAAATACCTTTCATGGAGCCCTAGTTAAGTATGAGATTCCTCTGTAGAACTGTTTCTCGGTAGAAGACAGATTTCCTAAAACCCATTTTCCTCCTAATCTTCAAAAGAAATTCTTCCATCCTAATATTAGACTGCAACCCCTTCTTTATACAACCTCCTGGTTTTGTAGTCCTTTGTAGAAGGATTTTATTATCAGGAGGGACGCTTTACACCTAAGAGGGGCAGAAACAGATAAGTCTCCAGTCAGCATAATGTCAGAGTTAAGACACAAAGTGTGAACAACTGGTGAGAAGTTCCCATCCTGGGGTACCAGGCAAACTGTTAAACTCATTTTGCTATATAGGGCTGCAATAGAAACTGCTGTGGTAAGGGCTCTTGTCTAGAAAGACTCTCTCTGAACTACTGAGTGTAACTGTTCATGACCAAACCTACACTGCAAGAGCAAAGATTAAGTTCACACTACCTGCCCTGCAGGCTGAGTCTGTGCTGAACACTGTGCGGTAGAGGCAGAGATTGGTCCAGCCCATGCCAGCAGCCACTTGCCTCTCATGCATCTTATGTGAAACACTGTATACCAACCCAGAACTTCCACATATAAGTGTGACAGCTCACGAACGGTATCAAAACTCAGCTGCTCTGCCAGGCTGAAACACAACACAGTGCCAGGTGTAAGGGCTGCCACCACCCTCCCACTCCCTGTCTCTCCAGTGAATATTTCAAATGCAGTGGAAGAGAAGCCAAAGCCCAGCACACCTCATGCAAGGGGCTGTATTGCAGCTGTGCAGCAGGCCTCTTGCACCCAGGTCTAGAAGGCCAACTTCCAGGAAAAGTTTTCGTGCAGATGCCTGAACACAAGTGACACTGGAAAAGGGAAGGAGGGGGGAAGCCTTCACATGAACTTTCTGGGAGGTTAATTGTGAAAGAGAATCTGTCATGAGGGAGTAATATGGGGCCCAGCTGTTCTGCTTGTCAAGCCTTCAAGAGACATGGGTGAGCCCTATAGCCCTGCAGAAGCATGGTTATGTCCAGCTCATTTGAAACACAAGAAATTCATCTGTCTGAGCTAAAAAGCTCCTACCATTCAGAGCCACCAGAGAGGGGCTCTTATATGAACCTGTATGGATAGAGGTGGGAAGCACAATGCTTTCCCTTACATCAACTCAACCACCACAGAGGAGAGCCACAAAGTGTCTTGTTTGAAAACAAGTAATGATTTTTAGACCTACTCTTCATCCATTGACAGCTCACAGATGGGAACATGTATCAAAGTGGTCCCAACATAGCCATTAGCCAGAGAAGCCTCCAATTAGGCAGTGAACAAGGCCACTGCCTGGTCACACCACAACCAGTTCCACAGGAGAGCTGCTCTGTCTGAAGGCTGCAGCAAAAGATCAGCTTTCCTACAGATTTACATTTCCCACAGGAGCACACTTTACAAGGGAAGGCCATAGAAATTTCACACATAGCTATACTACACACACACAAAACCAAAACCAAGTGTGTAATATACGGGCATACAGCTGATTCTTTTCCCCTCCTAGTCTGCTTGGCATCATAACAAATCCTCAGCCCTGGATATCCTAACAGTCCAGCCAAATCACGTTTATGATTTGCCCTGTAGAACAGGTATTGTTCACATTAATTTTAGGAAAAGGGAAACTGAGGGCCAGAGCAAAACCAACAGACTCCAAGCAGCAAATGCAGAGCAGCCTCCAGCTCCTTTGATAAATTATATGGAGAATTTAGTTCATGGCCTGCCCCTGTAAGATGGCAGAAGAAATTAAGCTGCAAGGGGTAAAGAGGCAGTGCTTCTTTTACAGGCTTCTTGGTGCACCACTAGAACTCATGGCTTTGGAAACTGAAAAGCCATCCCAGACAGACAGATCAAGAAGTTTGGATTTGAGCTTTTCAGTGTTTCTACTTTAAAAAAGTCATTTCCCTATTGTCAATACTTACAAAATCATATGGAAAAGTCACGCCTGGTAATGTCATGTCATTAGAAACAAGCCAAACTGTATTCCTCTGTGTACAAGACAGTATCACCGGTGGACATGCTATAGAGGTGTTACATGAACTTCTGGAGGAACAGCTATTATTGCTGCCAAGAGAATGAGCACTAGTCTCCAGGAATCTGCAGTCAGCTCTGGTTAGACATAAGTCAGACTGAAATATTTTCATTATATTCAGCTGTGGCAAATCCCTTCTCAGCTGGTTTTGTGACACATAACCACATCTGCTGAGTCTTAACAGACATGATGCAGCTGCTGCTAGCAGCTCAGAAAGAGGTCCTAAATACACGAAGAGGCATAAAGGAGCTAAAAGATTTCTTCAGCACCAACAGGGCTTTGGTGTGGCAGACATTTCGTGCCACAAAACAGAAGCTACACTTCCTCTAACACCAAGCACAAAGGTGCAAATCCCTTGAGGTAATGATGTTCCCCCCTCCTCTGGGTGCTGAAAGCTCCAGATTAAAAATAAATAAATAACTTAAAAACCAACAAAACACACCCAGTTCAAGATACAAACCTACTGCTGTTTCAGTAGGAGGGTGGGGGGGATATTGCTACACTGTTAAAGTATTCTTGCATGCTAAATACAGGGTCAAAGCAGGCATGCCAAAGAATAATGACTCAGGCCTGACAGCAATTGTGCAAGGATGGTGGGGAACTCAGATTTAGATCTTAGCCATGGAAGGATGTCCCTTTTCACCATTTGCTTACTTTGCCTCTTTTGCCCTCCACTGCAACTAGGAAACTGAAACTGCCTTGTTCCATTTCCATTTTATTTCTAATCTCTTCCCCATCCTATCCATCTTTCACAGACACAGTGTTGCTCTTATATCTCACTTCCAGCCCAGCAGGAAAAATTACATTACAAAGCATCTGCTAACTGAAGGAAGTGTTCTGGTTGAGCCATTTCTTTTCCCAAACTTGGGTCTAGAGCAAATATCATTTTTCAGCATACAGTCTCACTGACTCCATGGTAGGGACACTGGAAGACACAGTGTAACTTCTTGTAAGTGAACAACTACAAGTTGTGGGTCACTTCAACAGGCCTAAGGCATTGCTTAATTTAATGGGCTTTAATTGCATATTGCAGCAGATGACTGGAAGCTAATACTGAAGCCCAGGGTGTAATTACATATAGCTAATTATCTTACCAGCTGTTTATTGAAGTTCTGCACGCACTGTTCAAACTGCTCATCTTTTGTTTCATCTGCTTTCCCAAGCTTCTGAAGGACCTGCAGAAGAGAGGAGAAAGGAGACTTCAAACACAGATCTAGCAAAGCAGAGATAAAAAAAAAAAAAAACAACACCCTTGCAAGCTTTTGCTCACCAGGCTGGAAGAAGTTAAAAAGTATCCCTTATTCCACATTCAGAATTTCTGAAATATTTCTCCACATAGTCATAGTTGAGAAAAGAACCTGCAGAAGAATCAGGATGAACTCTGACCTCTTCTTCTTTGCTGTACCAAAGAGCATGACTGACATTTGTCCTTCACTGGTCTAATGGTTTTTGCAGACAAGGCAATAGCAACCCAGTTGCTCATCTCCTGGACTAGCAAGAAACAAACCCCATCACCACCCCTTTTGTTGTGTGGTTACACTTATCCTGATTTAACACTAGTTTTTGGTCCAGACAGGGTGGGGTTTTTTGCTCCCAGAACAGCTGGACTGTCCTCAAAACCAGAAAGCCATGCACAGACCTCCTTGGATAAAGAAGGTGGCTGGAGCAGTTCAAGCCCAACCTTCTTTTCACCTCTTTTCTCACTATGCACATGCTTGGCAGGAGCTGGCTGTTGAGAGCAAGGAAGGACCTTACACCATGAATCTACGTGACAGAGTCTAAGTGTCGTATTTGAGAGTGTCAGCAACCAGTCCCTGTTTCTCTCACCACCTCCCAGCACAGCACAGCTTCCCACAGACTGCAAAAAAATCCTTATCAGACTACTTCCCTTATCGCCCTCCTCTCTTAATGACCTCTTCATGCAGTTAAGTGGATTGCTCCCAGGCTTTGAACAAAGAAGCATTTCATTTTCTGGGAAGAAAAATTAAATGTGTCCACCACCAGAAGGCTGGGCAAACTGCAGCTGTGGAGGGGGGCTGCAGTTATTCATCATGTCCCAAGCAACTCCCAAGCAGAGAGACAAGGATGTAAGCCATAGCTGATTAAGCTCAATTACAACATCTTTGTTACTCAAAAATAAAACCTGACCACACCAATGAAAAAAAGAATAAATAATTGGAACTATTATATATATTGGAACTAAGCTGATCATTTAGTTCAACTGCCAATGCATCTACTGTTCCACTCTCACCTTGTTACACTGCCAAGGTGGACGTTTGTGTTATGACTCGCTAATCTCAGTTCCCTTCTCCATTAGTAAGCACAGACATTCCCAGCTCACCTATGACCACAGTAACTGACTCTAGTGCTAGGCACTATAAATCAGTACAGTCATTCAGCACCCAACTCATGAGTCCCCTTACTTAGGCTGGGATTTAGTGTCTAGGAGGAAATTATCGTTTTTTATTCTCATTCTGTTCAACAGCCTCTCTTCACCTCCAGGAATCAATAAGGTATTCAAAATGTTAGTAAAAGGAGGGAAAAGGACACATGCAGATGCAGACTGCACTCTGCCACCAAGGGCTGTACCAAAAACCTCCAGAGTTAGAAGCACAAATTTCTACAGCTCAAGTGACAGCAACAAACACTGCAGCTACAAGCACCTAACTTGGCTGTCTATGCAGCAAGGCACATAAGAACTTGTTGGAGAGCAGAAGAAGCAACACTGTTTGGACAGGCAGAAGAGTCCTGTACACCAGCCACTGATGCCTCCTTTGCTCCAGTGAAGGGGAGTGCATGCCACAGCAACAGTGCTGTTGAAGATGCATATGGCATGCCAGCAGGAGAGAAGCATTCAGCATGGCCTCATCTTTCTCATCTGATGGTGAACCCCTTCCAGAAAGGACACTGCTAAAAGTCTCTGTGTCCAGCTGTACTCCTGTAAGCTACCAGCTCTATGGAGCATGGGTTTCCCACCTGCTGGGTGACTTCCTTGATGTCCAAAGAGCCATAACTGATAACAATAAAGTATGCAAGCTGCAAATTCCAAAGCAGAGGTATGTTCCCAGTGTGTAGATCAGTAAAATCATTAGGGATATAAAGGAGCTTTTTATGGGACAATGCATCTGTCTTACACTTTCAGGCCTGGAGGGGAGGGAATGAGACCATTTAACTGTGAATAATCTGGAGTATGTCCCTGGGGTCAAAGGTTTAGAACAGCCTCAGTGCTTCCTAATGTAAAACACTGAGCAACACCCACAAACTATTCATTGTGGCAGTCACATGCCTGCTTTCCACATGTCCAAGAAGATATCTGCAGTTCCACTGCTCCTTGAAGGGGTATGCACACTGAGTCTGGGGTCACCCAGCCAGCTGGGAAAATCGTGTTGCACTATGCTGAGGTGCTACAACATAGCAGAGAGACAACAGCCCTAGGCTGCAGCAGGACAGGGGTCATCTCATATCACTCTCTCTCAAAAATCAGATCTGCCCCATACAAACAGCCCAGAGGTCAAACCCTAAGTCATTTGAGCAGCACAAAACAGTGGCTCCACAAGACTGGTCCTCAAGCCTGCCCTTAGCTCTGCCATCAAAGATGCATCAGGCAAACTGTACTAACAAATCCTTCTGGACCCCCTAAACCAGCCTGGGCTGGAGCAGATGGCCCTCGGTGCGCTGCTGACTGTGGACATGTCTCACAGTGCTCACTGCTAATAACCCGTGAGCTCACAGGACAACTCACCTCTCCAGGCTGGTAC
This sequence comes from Bolborhynchus lineola, assembly GCA_025448015.1. NCBI lineage: Eukaryota > Metazoa > Chordata > Aves > Psittaciformes > Psittacidae > Bolborhynchus > Bolborhynchus lineola. The sequence goes on along the minus strand of JAOEHX010053055.1, from coordinate 29,174 downwards.
GTGCTGTCATAGGGTCAGGCTATTCCGGGTGAGCCAAGGCTGCTCCCTCCCTCCCCCTGTGACAGTCTTTAATCCTCCAACTCACTGCAAAGCCAGATCAAGTTCAGATGGAAACTTCAGGCTCTTTGATAGCTATTAATGGAGCAGATTTACCAGGGTAGGAGTCAGGAACCAGCCACAGCTCCCAAATCTCAGGGCAGATCAGAGATGGTGTGACCTGTCAGCTGCTGTCTGGATGCAAACCACACCAGGCACCAGACATAGAGCTGGCATTTAAAAGATTTAGGAGCAACCATAGTTAAACTCCTTGGTCTGCCCTTGACCTGAGAAGTCTTGGTCCTACATAAGGATAGGGACCATTTCAAGATGGTGCAAGGTAGGATGAAGGAGAGAATACTTCACATGAATCCCACAAAACATCCTACGGGATGGATTGCTGTTGGTTCCAGTCTTGATTCACTACAGATTCATTATGACAGGACGGTGTTATCATCCCAACCAATGTTTTTGGCCTCAGTCACTGGACACCATTTTCCAGTGTTGCTCAGAAACCATATACTTCCTAGAGTTAGCTGGATCTGCAGGTGCTCCTTATTTCTAATAAACTAGAGCCACAGGCAACTGAGCAGCTACTGCAGCATCTCCAAACAGAGCCAAATTCTACCTATGGACCCTCAGTTTTCCCCGCATTTGAATAAAAGCAAGAAGGAATAAAGAGATTCAGGTTTGTCTGAAGTTTTAAAAGCTTTTTAAAGAAACTAGGAGGAAAGATGCTGTTAACAAGTAAATTATTACATTCTTTCTCATATCACTGAGGTATCTGTAATCTGCTGTGGCAGGCAGAACTATTTGCAGTAAGCTTTTAACTGCTGTACTTGGAGAATTGAGATAACAGAAGTGACAAAGAAATCTGGAAATCTGTCTTGGAGATCTGGCATTCTGCTGGCAATGGTCAGGGAAGTAAAGACATGCAATACCCTTTAAAACCAGCAGGTTTTTCCAGTAGTATGGAAAGTTTGCTTATGGAAATCCAAGCTGCAGGTTTTTCTCAAAGGCAGGATCACAACATTCACAGAAGACTGAGCATTACCTACATACCACAGCTTCATAGGACTCAAAAGGGAGCGTCTTATCTGGCTGCACTTTGCCTGCATCTAGAAGCATCTTACATGGCTCTTTTTTCCAGGTGTACAGGAGAAGGCATTCCTGAAGGGCAAACCCCTGCACTGCTTAACATAGGGTCTCTGGTGCTCTGCTTTAAACACTAGGCATGAAGGAAACAGATCTGGATATCAGCCTTGTGATCACCAAACCCTCTGGTGCAGAGCACCAGTCACCATGAATGACACTAGTTAAGCAGCAGCAGCTAGCACTAAGAAGCATTATCAGACTGAGTAGAATGCAGTTCTGCTTTGCTTTAAAAAGCAACTGTAACAGATTTACATTTATACTTTCTAACAGAGAAATATATCCAGCTGATTAATGCATCCACAGTTCTTATGCAGCACTTTCCCTCATGCTCTTCCAAAATGTCAATGTTGCAACAGAAGCCCTGAAAACCCCAATATTCTCTCTCAGCATACCACACATAGACCCATTATGTGAATCAGTAACCTAATGAAACTGTTTTTCATGGCATATGGGTCGCCCATGCCAAAGGCCAGTTTAGAGAATGCAAGTGATGAGTAGGAAGGCAAAAATGAATGTAGTTTGAGGATCCCAAATAGAACTAAGTCTGCATCTGAAATACCTGAATTTCGGCAGTCCAGCCCCAATGAAGAAGCAGGCACTAAGCCCACAGCCACAGAGCGAGAAGCCCTACAGGTCCATTCTCTCCACTGTATCAGAGAAGGGGCTACAGTTACATCTTACCAACAAGGGCCCAATGCTTCTAAATCACTCCATCTCCTGACATCTCCATCCCTCACACATGACACCTGTGACTTTTGCCATATCTGTCAACTCCAGTGCATAATCTCCAACTACCAACTGGGCACAGAACTAGTAAGTGCTGTGACTAATTTTGAACTGCAACAGATTGGCATGTGCCAATGAGTCAATTAGCAACAGAACAAATAAACCTTTAATCTCAGGCAGCTGCCTGTTCTTCCATGAAAGACACTGTACTTGGAAGAGGAAGAGAAGAGAATAGTGCCCGAATCAGACAGAAATCCCAAAATCTTATGAAACTCCCTTTGTTTGTACAAACAAAGGGAGTTTCATAAGATTTTTTAAGCCCTGTTACTTCTCTGACCAAATTAAATGTGATTTGCTCAGTGAAGTAGATTTGTGCCCATGAAATATATTGGGTCTTGCATTCAGAATAAGGAAGAAAAGCAAGAGCAGTAGCGGGAGTCCTGCTCCCTTTCCACCCTCCCTGGGAGCAGGGCATGTTCCCCTGCTCTCCATGCCTGCCTCTAGGCTGGCCTTGGGTATAAGCCTGGCTTTCCTTGTGCAAGCCTGGCACAATTAAGCCTTTCTTTGAAACAATGGGACAAAGAAGGATGGGGGTGGAGAGGAAGAAACTCCAAACATATTAACACTTCATTTTAAATTGAGAAAGTTATTCCCATGGCTGAGCAATCAGCAAGACCCTCAGATCACTGGAAGATGGGAAAGGGCAATGCCACTCTTGGCACAGACAGGCATTCTTGTTTGCTTCTTGCTAACAAGGTTCAATAGGTCCTGCAAAGACAGGATGTTGCCTCTGTCACTAGGCTGAGTTGGGAAATCAGGGTTCAATCCAGCATCTTGTTAGGGACTTCCTGAATGACCTGGAAAAGACATATCCAATGTCCCATCCACCCAGCTGTAAAGAGGAGAGTTTGTTCAGCATGTCACAGAGTGACCAGATTTATCCCTGGCATCTCCAGCTGGCAAATGGGAAAGAGAAGTACAGAGAAATGAGATAACCAGTTTGAATGCTCAGCAAAAGACACACTGAGATCGATTTTTATGGATGAC
>JAOEHX010053055.1:0-26110 GCA_025448015.1 Bolborhynchus lineola | reverse complement strand
ATGCTCAGCAAAAGACACACTGAGATTGATTTTTATGGATGACCCTCTAATTAAAATATGTAAGAATTTGTAAGCTTAGACATATTCTAAAACCCAACCTAACTAGGCAAAAAACAAGCAAAAATAAAAGTATAATTTTCTGATCACGTTATGATGTTGGAAGTCTCAGAACATTCCCAAAAATATGCCAACAGTGAAGAATTTAAATCATTAGAACAGACTGCATGGAGATTCTTTGCTAATGAAAGCCCTCAAGACAAACATCTCAAGTGTGATTTAAGCCTTACTGATCCCACTCCACATAGAGGATGGACAGCAACAGTATGTCAGTCACTTTTTTTCCAAACAAAGATCCTCTGCAAAAGGACCACACTTCTTCCTCAGTATCACAGTGGGAAGTGCAACACACATCTAGGCATGACTAGATAGTAATGACATGTATAGCCTGTTGTCAAAGATGCACACATAACTGCTGCCTTTCCTAAACAGCACCATATTGCATAATTTCTGTAAGAGCAAGAGTCATACTGCGTTGCCTTGAAGGCCCAACTCAAGTATCTGCCTCCGACAGCTACCAAAGAGCAGTCTCACTGTGATCTGCACCTTCAAGACACACCTCTCAAGTTTAATGTGATTCAGTGTGGTCACAATGGGTTGCCTTACAAGGCTCATCCTTCTCCCCCACTGTAATCAAGTGAGGGGGGGAAAGAAGCTCCACTTTCTTATTCTGAATTATTTCTTGGAGAAACCTCATTCCCCATAAGAGGCCTCAGAGTTCATGGCAACAAAAATTTCACCAGGCTGAAGTCAGCATCTCAAGAATAGATCCGTTTCATATCATGTCTGGTATAAGACAAAATGTAGAAATAAGCACAGCCAGTGGAGGACTTCTTTCAAATCTGGAGGCTTGGAACGATGGTCATCTTATCTTTAAGGCCAAGTCATAAGTAATGAGTAATATTCCAAAGAAAGGGGTACACAGAGGACCGTTCCCACTTTTGCAGCTGCATGTTGCACCATGCTCATCTAAGAATGCCTGCTTTATTTCAGCATTTTACGTTCAATACACTGCTGAAGACTCCCCTTTTTCTATAAAGCATTTTTCTATACAGCAGTTGCCATCCTCATTTCAAACTCAGAGGTTTTCCCTGAAGCAACTACAGAGTACAAGCCTGAAGTGATGGACCTATGTGGAACAAGGTTGTTCCTAACCACACCATGCGCTTCACCCAAAACCTCAAACAAACCAAAGTAACTGTGCCCAGTTTCTCCCCATAGGGCAAGGCAGATAGTATCCACCATAAATGCAAAGACTCAGCTAGCTGCTGCATTGACAAATCTCAAAAACATGTAGAAACATGTTAACCAAGAGAGGATATCACTTTTGTATTTGCATTGTCTGTTCTTCAGAGGTACTTTATATTGCTTCATGGTATTCACTATGAAGACTAGTTGAAATGACTTATGAAATCTTTTGCTCTCAAGATGCTTCCTCTTGTGCTTGGGTCCCTTTGGGGACACTTTTCTCAAGTTACAGGCTATCAAGCAAGGGAGTCACATCACACATATTACTGGTTATCAAACATTTCCTCATTATACATAGTACATCATTATCAAGTGTCCTAAGACAATACAGAAATACAATGAGAAGAACTGGGCATACTCTCAGACTTGGTCAGCCAGCAAAGGGAAAGAAAAGGCTCTGGGTACTTTAGCTTTCCACACTAGTTGGTCTCTTGTGTCCATCTCACAGCCTAAAGGAACAGTGTTGTGACATGACATGGGCAGCAGAATTGCAAGGAGTGCCCAGGGTCCAGAGGATCACCCTCCTCCCACACTACCTCCATAAGTCTATCAGATCTCTGGCTGTTCCTGCATGTGGAGTTCAAGAAGCTGGCTCCCATGCTGTTGCTGAAGAACTGCTGCCTTGTTTTGCAGAATCACTATGCCCATGGGTAAGCCCTTTGCCTAGGATATAAAGCCCTCTCAGGCATGGGGGCAGAATCCCAGTTAATCTTCTGCTCTAGAAAAAAGGCCAGGATGATTTTCATTACCCTGGTTACCTCTTCTTCTGTTTCTACTGCACTCAGTATCTGCAATAACACCTGCAGACCCCACTCTGTATCTCAGCAAGACCAACATCTGAGGACCAGCACAAAGAGCCTTTTTGTTTCTGGAGCAGAATCCGCAGCAGGTTCCCCCCAGACCAGTCCTACCCTACTGAGAGCACCCAGTTCTTTCTGGGATGTGGTACTAAGCACTTTGCTTTCAATTTCTACCCTCAGGTGGATCACTTTTCTAAATTGGGCTTTGACATTTTCCTGTCTTAATACCACTCACTCCGGGAAACCTTTATTACCAAGATCCGCTCACACTGTCTTTAACTATAGTATATTGTCAACAAGTAAACTAAAAGACAAAAGTAAGGAAAGAGGTGAAGCAGCACAACACAAGAGGCTAGAAGCTCCATACCTTAAAAGACAATACTGGACAAAATACAATCCAGAGATCTGTAGTAACTCACTCATACTATCAAATGAGTTCAGCCTATACACAGGCTGTATCAGCTTCACTGAGGTCTTGTCAGCATTTATTAACATGGATGAATCCATGAAAAGTTATGCAAACTATCATGGAAGGCAAAGCCATAATATTCCAGTACATTATACAAAATAATACCAACAACATCCAAAGTGTTTCTATTTTATCCAGCCAGCCTTCTGAACTTATCCTGCCAGGTTTCAAAGACAAATCCTCCAAAAGAAGGCAGAACCAGGCAAAAAGTCATCACTTAAAAAAAAAGCAATCCTACCTTGAAAACAGTAAATTAAAAACCCACTGGGAATGCTTCAATCTCCCATCTCCAAGTGTCTTCATTTTTTATTTCCTCCTCTCTTTACATGTAACTTTGGACTACTTACAGGAAGCATGGGAGCCCACCTGCCTACAGGTCTTAGCACTAAGGACACAACTGTACAAGGCTTGTGCATTTAAAAATGAAAACAAAACATGTCTGCAACTCACATTTTAGTGAAACAAACTAGGGGGTTTGTCAGGAATGAGGGTGGTTCAGAAATAGCTGTTTGCTGACTGATTTTCATGATCTTCTTCTTTCCTAGGTGTAGGCTTGAATACTCCATTGCTTCTTCAATCTATTACACTACCTGTAGTGCTCCATGAGCAGCAAGCTAATATGGTCCATCTCAACTTTCCCCAACAACTTCATCCTTACATCAGGAGCATCTCTCAGGCTACTACAAGTGAGTCCTATTTATCCTCCCATTTTTGACCATACAAGTACCTCATATCCAATGCTATTTAAAAAGCATTAGACAAGTAGGCAGGAAACCAAGGTTATACCTATCATCTACCCACCCTGCCTCCAGCGGCCAACTACTCCCAGAAACACCCCTGCAGCTTCCTGCTGCTACTTTATGAACAGTTCTGCATTATACATTAGAAGCATTTAACCTGTGAAAACATGCACAATGCAACGATTTCTGAAATTTGCCTTTATTCCAGTAAATATGGGTTAAAGAAATGGTGTAGTATTTGGTATTTTAGGAGTAACTTTTTTGCTTTAGTGCAGAAAGGTCATTTATTGATCTAATCCTCTTCAGTACTTTCTCCGAATTCCCAGCATATAATCAGGAACTAATAGACAAGTTTATTCTACACCTCTTGTATAGAATTCACAGCATTGTGGCATCCAGATAGTTTAATGAGTGCAGTACAGATAACCAGGCAATACAGCGATGCTTTAAAAAATATTCATAGTCCTTTATTTCAAAGGTTCACTGCTACTTCCCACGTAACTGGGCTACAATACCTAAACCTTAGCAAGTCTGGTGGGTTGATTCTTGGCTTTCCACAAAACAGCAGTGGGACTTGTCTCGCAAATCCAAGTTCTGAAATCAAAAGGCACAGGAAATACTATGCAGCTAATCTGTGCTAATTTCAGCCTCATGCACACTCATTAAGGAAAGGGATAAAGATGACATTCAAGTGTACACAAAGCCCAGGAGCTCAGTCGTTTTATTTGTGGCATGAGTTTGGCAGAAAGCCTATAACTAACAAGATCTCTGAATAAATAGGCAAGATCTATATGTGTTCAGCTGCTTTTACTTCAAATAGCACTTTCAGTGAAAAGCCTGTTCATAGCACTTTTGATTAGATCTGAGCCAGGTTTCAAAGAGAAAAAAAAAAATCATTCAAGCTAATGGAAAAACAATCCAAACCCAAAACCCCAAAATTGGATCTTCTGAATATCTGTGGGATATATTTAAAACCAACACCACAAGCAATTGTTCCACTTAACCTCGCAAGCTAAACTAAGTAACTTGAATCTCAACTGCATGGAATTAATTGTTATAAGTGTGTGCACTGGGTCTCAGGAATAGAGCCTCATCTGAGACAGGGAGAGTTTCTCCCTCTCTTTCAGATAGTTCTGTAGCAAGCTGGTCATCTGGTCTCCGCATGGAGATAACTGCTAAGAGAACACAAGAGGTTTGCCTCCTTGTTTGCTTTCTGAACAGCCTGCGTTCAGAATTACACAAAGAAATAAGGACAAAGGAAAGAAAAGAGTCACAAATAGAATTGCTCTGAATTGCTCTCTGACAGTTGTCCAGCATTTTTTATTTTTTTTGTAATTAGTCCTAGGAAAAGTCTAAAATATGATTTCAAGTACTGTCGAAACTGGCAATGTGGAAGCCCTCTTTAATGAGAGACCCTACAGTAACACCCTCTCAGTGGTCAACAGTGAAAAGACATTTTTGAACAAGTCAGCAGGTTTTTTAAGCGATATAGTCCCCAAATTTTCTTTAGAGTTTAAGAACAGGTTGCCAAGCATAAACCCTCTCCTTCCAACAACTATTGTGAATACATCTATATGAGGCAGGTTTGCCCTATTCGCTACTAGCAGTAGCACAGGACAGTAAACCTGGAGATCTTCAAAGGGAAGACACTATGGGAAGATTAAGCCAGGACCTCCTGGTTGGCCTGGCAGGAAATGCTTCCACCAGACCCAGAATGCTCCACTCTCTCCTCCCAAAGGCACAAATCAAAGGTGATGTGTACAAGGACACCAGACATACCTGTATCAGGTACAATACTAATGACACACTGCTTGATATCACCATTGGAGGAGAACAGGGCTCCTCCACACTTCACCATCCTGCCTATATGAGGCACAGATTTACTGGCCATGTGAAAGGGGATGCTATCCCTGTGTTACCAGTTACATACAGACTTCTCAAGTGTCTTTTTCTTTTCTTATGTTACAGAAGATGTAAAGGCCAGCCCAGAGACCCCAGCCCAGCGGACATTACCACAGGGCAGAAAGGGTGCTGTGCATGCTTGCACCAGCAACAGGGATTGCTGACCATTTGTATCAGAGTTTGGCATACGAAGCCAGAGAATGGAAAAGGCACCTCAGAGTGCTTTTCTCTATTCCAAAAAGGCAGCAGAGGCAGAAGAGAGAGGGCTCCATCATTTGCTAAAGAAGTAGGATTGCTTGCTAAAGCCTTAAATAGGATACCGGGTGCAGCAGTTCAAAGAAAATAGGTTTTTACGCTTATCCTCTCCTCTCAAACTTTCACATCAAAATCTTCCAGCCAAGTAAAGCATCAAGTGCTGCTAATTAGCAACTTGGTCACTTCTGTCCTTCATGCAGTTTTGAGTCCTCAGATAACCAGATCTGATTCAAGCTCAGCAGCTTTTATTTTTGACAGCAGCCTTAGAGCTCAACTACCAGCTTTGGACAAGATGGCTCTCTGCTCAGCTCCAGGCTGGAAGAGTGTTAACAGATGCTGAATATACTATAAACAAGTGGACATGAACTATCACTCCCAAAGGAGAAGGAAAAGGCACACTGAGAAGACTTTGTCACTACAGATTAATTGGAGGGGGGGGTCTGTCAAAGATCTTTAGGCTACTTTAATTCCTGCTATGCATCATATATTCATGAGCATTAAAAACAGGTCCATGAAACAATGCAGGGTTGATCGTTTAAAACTGCTGCGAAAGATTTCAAAGAGAGCATTAGAGAGGTACAAACCTACAGTGAAATAGCCTAGACATCTATTTAATCTGACTGGGGGGAGAGGGGAATCCAACCCTGGGGTTTTACCCTTCAGGATTGCAGCAGTACTAATGCAGTATCACACTAACAAGAATGAATCCAGATCACGTGACAAGCTTAGCAAAGGGCAGAAGGTTGCAAGCCACATGGAACTGAAAATCCCCAAGTCTCCTGCAGACAAAAGATGCAGCTCACTAGAAAAATACCAAGTGACAGTGTAAAATACTGCTAGCACTGCTTATGTAATCGTAGATTCACAAACTTTAAAGAGTAGGGAAAAACGGAAATGGAAACAGAGAGGAAAAGGAATCATAAAAGAAAACCCTTTCCAACAAATCTTTTCCCACCCACCACAGGTAGCCAATCATTCACTCAAAAGTGAGGTGAACAGGTAGATGCAAAGACATGTAGACTGCCGACTTGACAGAGAAGTTCTGAAGAGGTTGGTGAAATCAAGTCCCTCTGTCCTGACTGTACATTTGCACCTTCATTTTAGGTAAAAAAGGAGTCAATTATTGAATGCCTGAAACCACATTTCTAACCACTAGCGTTCTAACATGGGCTCATCAGATTTACATGGGCAGTATCTCTAGACAGTACTTTGGCAGCGAGGTCTGATGGCAAGTAACTCTTAGCACTGTCCTAAGCACAAGTGAACCCTCCAAAAATACGCAGCCAGTAAGCTGCTCATGATGTTCACAAAGGGTTGAGTTCCACCAGCTTTCATAGTCTATTTCTCATCATAATGCCAGAGGGTTTTCTATTTGGGTTATATGACCTACTGCCAGATCAGGCCTTGGAGAAGACAGTATCAGTATAAAGTCATGTTCCTGAAAGAAGGAAGGTTCACCAAAGGTCTGCAATGGGAGACACAACCATTTTGCTTTAGGTCATTAACCTGAAATAGGCTTCTAAGATATAGTGACCAAAAGCTGTTCCCACTCAACCATCATTTAATGGCATAAAGTTATGTATAAGCTCAGGACACCTCTGGTTAAGTCATCACTGGACCTTGGTCTGCTCTCACAGAAGATCAAATGGGGCAGGCTTCCCTGAGAGTGCTCATCCTTCAAGAAGCCCATTGCCAGCTCTGTTCTCTTTGGCTCATCTGCTGTGGGAGGAAGGAGGTTCCTTCTCTTGCAAGGGAGTCCATTAATAGGAGAAGTTTTTGAAAGAGAAATGTAGATACATGGCAAGAAATCTTAGCAGTCAACTGAGATCACATGCTATTTCCAGATGGCTTATGGACACACACTCGTAACACATGTCATTAGCTGTGCACAGGTGGGGCTAAGGCTATCATTCAATTCCATGAACAGCTTGCCCCAGCAAAAACAAATACACCCCTTTAAACAGACAGCCCCATAGTTATTAATATTTACCATGTATTTCAGGAGAACAAACCAAAAATGCCAAAATAGGTAAGGACCCTTCAACACTCAGGCATCCTGAACAAGAATCCACAGCAACCAGTCCATGAAAATCCATTCAGGCTTAATCCTTCCTCTTTCACATTCAGTCATTGTTTGAAATTCCCATTCCATTTTTATTTTCAGAAGCCCTTGCCTGCTTTTTTATCTCATTAAGCACACACATACAGACAAACACAAAATCATCATCTAAACTTAGACTGGAGAAGTCAGCTCTGCTATAAATGTCACCAGGTTTAAGCCATGGCTGGGAGAAAGGTGACTGTTACTGTCAGTCAAAAGTCAAGCAGAGACATACTGCTGTATCAAACACCACTGTCAGCTGTCTCCCCTAAAACAAACACAAAGTCTATTCTCAGAACCTGCAAGGCCTTGCTGTGGCCATTAATAACCAGAGGAACTGTCAGCAACCTGCAGCTCTCCCAGGGCCCTGGCTCCACATACCACCACTTCATGTTACAACCTCACTAGGAAGGGCTTGAAATTATAAGTGAACTCACATCACTCATGGAAAACAAAAACGTTTTACCTAAGAATTGATGCCCCTAGTCTGCAGAATCATAGAATAGCATACACAAGTGAACTGTGATGAGCCTGTGCTCAGCTCGCCCACATCATCGCTCAGGTGTGCGCCACAAGAAGCCAGCTTTTACTATTCACCATCCTGTCCCCCCAATATGGAGTGAGAGGAAGGCAGCCTTGCACATGCAGTCTTTCATCTCTCAAAAGGGCTCTTTAAGAACAGAAGATTCTTTGGGAAACAAGTGTATTCTCTTGCCCACCACATTACTAGTCATCTTTCTGTTTATCCAGTATATGAAGCTCTTCCACTAAAAAGCATCTGCATGCCTACAAACATCATAGTTATTCCTTCAATCCTGCCCTGTCATCATAAGACTGATACAAATATCAGCCAGAATTAAAAAGATTTCTAAGACATCCATGTGCTCAAGTGGTGAGGCCACCCAGCTACTCTTTCCTGGCCTCCCTCTTGCTCTGTGAACTCCTGTTTACCATCCTCACACACTTTTATTATACATCTTATATAGAGAAGTAGTGCTGCACTTATGAGCAGTCCCATTCCTACAAAAAGAGTCAAACACACAGCTCTCACCCTTTCTGCACAGCTGATTTTATCCTTAGCACATTTTCAGAAGTGGTTCAAGGGGCCTCTTGGAAATTCAGGTATCAAGAGTCTGGCTTTCTCTGCTCCCTCCTGCAGAAGTTGTGCAAATCAAAGCACTTTTTAAACCTCTTGAGCTGTTACAATACAGAACCATAAACTTATAATGGCCAGATAATAAACAAGAGGGGAGAGATGCAAAACTACAAATAGGATAAGTTACCTTGCCAGAAATTATTAACTCCAGTCACATTTTCATTAACAAGCTGATATCTCCAGTTTTAAAATACAGCCCCCTTTCCCATCCCATTAAACTACTTGACAAGCTAAACCACATGGTATTTACACAGGTTAATGTTTCTTTTAAAAAGTGGGATTAGCTTCACTTCAGTGTAAGGAAAACTCCAGAATATTTTTAAGAAAACATAGAAACTGATCTTTGCAGGGTGGCTCTGATTTTATTCCTTTGACTGTGCCAGTTGTGTTGTTTACAGGAAGCTTGAAATGAAGACAAAATAAAGGTCTGAATTCCAGTCTGAACATTAGCCCACTCATACAACGGCAGCAAACTCTGCCGTTCCTATCTAATTGTAGCATGAAGGCCAGCCACAATCACAGAAGCAGCCAAGAGAAAGGGGAGTGCCTGTGTTGCAACACACACTCTTTATGCAGTATTGATTTCATTTATTATGGAGATTCAGCTCCTTATTAGTACTGTAAACATGAAGTCCTCATGTTGGGGCAATCCTTAGCAACTTGCAACCTGCAAGTACACAACTGAAAGTAGTCCAGGAGTCAGAAAGAAACTTGACCTCCAAAAGAAAGTCTGGTATAACTAGTAGCTTCAGCTGCGAAGTTCAGGACCACCTCTGGGCTCACCACAGAACTAAGATGAAAGATTTGCTTTCTCTTGCATAAAAAATTCCAACAACAAAATCCTTTTTGTAGGCTCTGTGGTAATTTTAAGCATTTTTTTCAAAAAAAAAAAAAAAAAAAAAACAAACAAAAAAACAATCAACCAAAAAAACCAACAAACCACCCTTTCAATGTTTAGTTTTGATTAAAGTTGAGTTTCTACAGAAAACACTTGTCACTAAAGACCTGATTTTGTCAAAGTTTTCAGCCACATTCTGTCATGACAATGAAAATACCTTCATACCAACCCAGTTACAGAGGATTAAAGACCACCTGACTTATTCTGTGAGTCATTTGGTGCTAATCCTGTTACAGAGGCTAACAATAAAATTAGATGTCCACCCAGAGCCCACAGGCCTTGCTGAACTTCTGTGATTAAAGCATGCTTATTCTAAAGCTACCAGAACTCATAGGAAAAGGGAGGCCAGAACTGCATTTAGTTGCTTTTATTTCCTCTTGCCCAAGAGCTTGTTTGCAAAGGGTTATCAGGAGTCAGACAAAAGCAAGTCCAAGTAAAATTCAAGCTAAGTCTCTGGATCACAGCAAGACTCTTAACCATATCACTGTTGTTTAGCAGAGGTAAGGCCCATTTGCTGTTGCCCACCTTTGGTTTTATCACAATCTCCACAGCTGTGTTAAAACCCCTCCTGTTAGTCAACACAGGCTCTGAGAGCACCAGCAGCAAGATATTTTATCTTCAGACACTAAATCTGTCTTTGACACTAATAATACTATACCTGATCTGGCCCACCAGCTGCTACAAAGCTGTATCACTGCAGATGAACTGACTCGTCACACTACCTGAAAGTATGAGCATGCTTCCTGCCAAGGACATAGACCACAGGAGCTGCCAGCCCTAAGACACAAAATGATAAATTCAACTAGGTTGGAAAAGATCTTTGAAAGTCCAAGCATTACCCAGGACTGCCAAGTGCGCCATTAAAATATATTACTGAGGGCCTCATCCACACAGTTTTTGAACCTTTCTTGATTCCATCACTTCCCTGGGCAGCCTGTTCCAATACCTGATCACCCTTCTCTGTAAAGAAATATTTCCTAATATCCAATCTAAACCTCCCCTGGCACAGATTGAGGCCATTACCTCCTGTTCTCTCATTTGTTACTTCGGAGAAGAGATTGACCCCACCTCACTACAACCTCCTTTCAGGTAGTTGTAGTAAGCAATAAGGCCTCCCTTGAGCCTCCTTTTCTCCAGACTAAACAATCCCAGTTCCCTCAGCTGCTCCTCTTCAGTCTTGTGCTCAAGAACCTTCACCAGCTTTGTTGTCCTCCTCTGGACAGGCTCCAGCACCTCAATGTCTTTCTTGTAGTGAGGAGCCCAGAACTGAACACAGGATTCTAGGTGCAGCCTCACCAGTGCTGAGTACAGGAGGACGATCACCTCTCTGGCGCAGCAGGGCACGTATTTCTGATGCAGACCAGGATGCTGTTGACTGCCTTAGCCACCTCAGCACAAGCTGACTCATGTTGAGCAACCATCAAATAGCACCACCAGGTTCTTTTCCACTGAGCAGCTGTCCAGCCACTCTCCCCTAAGCCCATTGTGCTGCACAGGGTTGTTGCACCCCAAATGCAGGATCTGGCTCTTTGCCTTGTTGAACCTCATACCATCACTCAAAACTCTCAAGTACAGAAAGAGTGCTTGAATCAGAGAAGTTCTCCCCATATCCAACAGCATTCACAACCTCTTAGGTTTAAAATTTAAATGCAGTAAACACCTTGCACTACACTGGATGACATAATACGTAATGTATCTATGCAATCTACTTAAGAAGTCAGACCAAGGAACCTGCTAATACATCCCTAATCCCAGACTCTTTCTGCATCAATACGGACACTCATGTCCCAGCCACTCACAGAGCCTTGCAGCAAGTTAGCCCAAAGAGGAAGGTGCCCAGATCCCTTTTCTGTTCAATGCTTGTTGTACAGTGCTGCTGCAAGACATGATGGCAGTGTAGAGAAAACACAAAGACCTGACTGCATGCCTCAGAACAAGAGCAAACTTAGCACAGTATACTTTTTACATCATATTTGATATGTTACAACCATGCCCCCTAAGCAGCCAGGCTGTGCTCTGAGACCAACTCATCTTCTGTAGCACAAAAGAAAAGCCAGTTCACCACCACAGTGACAAAAGCACCAAGCTGTGACCTTGAGGTAGATTCACCAGAGAAGCACTTAAATGCCAGCACTCCATTCAACTCACTCTACTGCACAGTCATTGTCACAAAGTTTAAAGTGAAAGCCAAATGGAAAAGAAGGAACAGACGAGCTTTTGTGCTTTTATCCAATAGGATGCATTTAAATGCCTTGTTACAACTAATAGGGCAAGTTATCTCTTTTAAAACTTGCCTCATTTGAACATTAACTGTCTCCAGACAGCCATGTACAACTTTGGGTAATAATCAGCCTCCCAGACAGCTTTTTGAAAAGCTTCTGCTTCTGGAACAAGGAGTACTGGGTTTGGATCTTCACCATAAAGTCAGCATTTTAAGCATTTTTATTCCAGATTATTATGTGCAAGTCAGTTTGTTATCCCTTGTCCCACACATGAAACACAGCAAAGACCTCTTCCACTTGCTCAATTCCTTGCAGTGAATTTGCTCCATTGCTAACTTAAGACCCTCCAGAATTTCCCTGGACATATAAATTTGAAAAGCATAGAAAAGCAAGTTCACTTAAGTGACATACAACATCACTGTGAGCTTTATGCCTTGACCAAGGAGGCCATACCAAATGGCAAAGTTTAAGAAGGAGGACAAGAGCAGAGCTGTTTTCCCATGCATCATCCTCATGCCTGCTCTACATCTGCCTTCACTCTGATCCCTGGCCAGCTCAACACCCATCAGGATAGCACCTCTGGGGCACCTTTGTCAGTGGATCAGGCTATTCTGCAGAGCTATTGCTGCCAAGAGTTCAAGCCATGCCCAGCTCTATATCCCAAAAACTCCTGCCAGTGAGAAGACAGCAAAGCCAACATTTCCGTTGTTCTCTCCTTCCTTTTTAGTGGAACTGGGAGAGAAGTATTTAGGGGATAGGAGGGGGGAAATATCTTGGATTGAAAAAGCATTGTCAGTGGAAGCAGGAATGGAAAGAAAGGCTGCCTGAGATCCTCCTGCACAATGAGAAACCAGATACCCTATGTAAAACAGAACCCTTAAGCACGGCTGCTCCCAGCCTGGTAACATTCCAAGAGCTGCCTGTAACATTAACAAAAGGGAGGTTAGTACTACTTCCACTGAGTCACTGAGTGACAGGCCACCTGGAACAAAGGGAGGTGAGAGATTAGGAGGGTGAAGGGAAGGAAAAGTTCATACTTACCAGCCGACCTGTGTGAGTTAGTTTTGTGCACAGAGAGCTGATATCAAGATCCAGGCTGGAAGTAGAGGGGGAAGAGAGCTTGAGCGGAGACACACAGAATCAGCACTATACAGACTTCAGCTTCTAAATTAAATTCCATTTCAAAAGGGGGAAGTTGAAAACTTTTTGCTCAGAGAAGCAGGCTGAGGACAACTGAAGGACACATGGAAGGACTATAGGTGCCCGCTTACACATTACTATTTGCTTAGAATCTCAAAATGTAAACAGCACAGGGAGTTAGACAGCAAGACCAGAAGATACTCAGTTGAGTTTATGAATCTGGTAATAAACATGAGAGAGCATTGCGTGATTTTCAGCATGTGTTCTGCAGACTTCAAGGCTCTCAAAGAACAACTGAAGAAAGCAGTATTTGGCATTTACAGAGAATGCCAAAACCCTGGAAAAGAAAACCAAGGCCCCATGGTTCAGGAAAAGATTTGAAGCCATGCTCTAATTGGTCACTGTTGCAAAGCAGGTGAAGATGTACCTCCCAGCTCGGTACAGAGGGTGTCAGCATGACATCCTAAACCACACAGATGTCTTCCCAGTACAGTCACATCAGCCTCCGGTGCAACAACTACATGGTAATTTTGGCCTGGCATGATTTTAATAAAAATGAGTCATGGCAGCAACCAGCAAGTGTTCCATGGCTGCTGCTATCCACACTAATAGCTCAGGGAAATGAACATGGCACATGCACATTGCTCTGTGCCTTTGTTCCCATGAGGCAAGTACCATCACCTAAATACTTCTATCACCTGTGAGAAAGGGGTGTAGGCATTAAGGCTTCCATCAACAGTTGCTGCAGCACTTGTCAAATTCACCACCAGGCTGGATGATGCTGCAGACAGCTGCTGGGCATGGAAGACAGCGTTTCAAAGATTAAGCATGAGCTTTTGAAATCTCATGGGCAGGAAACATGTTCTGCCTTCCCCACCAGTCACAGAAAAATAATAATAGCTTCCTGATGGATCCTATCTTTCCAGAGGTTTTGTTTTCCCCTCCTTAAACAGCCCTGTGACCATAGCCAAGCAAAGACAGGAATTGGAGTGTTCCCATGGGAACAGAAAGCTGAGAAGGAAGAACTTCTTGTACCAGGTGGGTGTCCCCATCCTGGTCTGCACTTCCAAATCCTCTTCCCAGTAACCACTGCACTTAAGTATTAGTGATGTGCATCTTACAGACCTTCAAAAGTATTAAATGCTAGTACTGCCTCAACAATAGGAAGAAAAAATAAACAAACAAAAACACAAACCACACAACTGAGATTTAGATGCATCAAGTATTTTTAAGAGTGAAGATAGAAGAGAAGAGGGAACTCCGTCTAGCTGTTCCTATTGATTTACTGTTTGTTATCTGCACCTGGTTATAAAGGGTCATGTTCATCCAATATTTAGCTTCCTCTTGTGCAAAACTCAACTATCACTTTATTTACACCTTCTTTCTCCTCCCTCTCCCAGAATATGACAATGAGAAATGCTCCCTGGTCAGTGCAGCAGCACTAAGCTGAGGGGGACACATCCCAGGAGGCAGCAAAATCACTGTGTGATACACCAGCAGAAGGCAAGTGCTGAGCAGCACGTCCATGAGCCTGGCTGCAGCTCCCAACAAAAGGGGCCTTTGTCCCCAGGTGGTTTTCAGCGCGGCTGCAACAGAATCAACAGGGATCCATTCCAGCAGTGCTAGGAAACAGGATGGGGCAGGAAAGAATAGGCTGGGCTGCTCCTACCTTCTGTGCACCTCTGGCTTGTACAGGAGAGAGGGGAGGGTTCCATGTCAAAGGGACATGGGTCCTCAAGAAGGGTACCATCCTAAAAACCATCAGGCACTAGCCAGGAGATGTAAAAGCAATCTTCTGTAGACAGCTTACATATGCAAAGCATTTAAAGTACTGCCATCTAACCCCTTCCAAGTGAGAGAACTGATGGTCAGAGTTTCCTGGGTAAAAGTCCTGTTTTAATTCATCTCTTGCAAAACAACAGGACCTTCCTTCAAAGCACATTCTCCAGCACAGATGGATAGAGCACTTCCTCCACCCTCATTTCCAGAGCAGAACTATCCTGCTTGTGGATGAAAAGAAAATTTGCCCTGGACTGGTGAATTCCTCAAAGCACAGAGCAGTCTTTGGAGAGGCCCCAGTTTCATGAATACAAAAAAGCCTTCCCATCAAGGTGACTGAAGAAGTCTCATTTCCCACTCTCTCCCGTCTCTACATCACTGTCTGCCCTTGTGCTAACCTAAGAACTTGAGTGGCCATATGCTAATCAGGATTGAGAAATAAACCTCAATTAAAATAGCAATACAGATCAGGTTAAAAGTAATCAATGGCTTCTAATGTCTCAGCCTGGCTCACAAGGGGTAGAACAGATTTTCTCAGCAGAAACGCCTCCTTATGCCCTCTTACAAAGTATTAGACCATTGTTTTCACTAAGTCACAGGACCTACTATGAGGGTGGATCTTCAGCTAAAGGACTAGATTCAGTGGCTGGGCAGGTTTGAACAGAATCTGTTCTGCCTCTATCTGTGAAGTCCCTGGAAAACACCAAGGTTTAGACTTGCCAAACTCGTATTTCAACAGAACTAAAAATTTGCTCCCATTTCTAAAGAGGGAGAATCACAGCCAAGCCTTTCTCTATTTCAACATAAACTGGTAGATTCCAATCTTGGCATTTCAGTATTTTTTAAAAAACTCTTCATTATACAAGGGAGGTGCAGATAAGTCAGCCATATTTTCACAAACTCATTCAAATTCAAAGCATTTTAGAAACTAGTTTGTTTACTAAAAACTTTGGCTTCACTCACCAAGAGTCATTTCCAAACCTCAGGTTCTGGATACTTTCTATAATGCTTCAAAGTTACACTGAGATTTGTTAAAAAAAAAAAAAAAAAAGCATGAATCTCCTGTTCAAAACAACATACAGTATGATCCAAAATTACAGAGATAAATCTGTAATGTCAAAACTCAAAAATACTTCTGGGTGCCCAGCTTATGTCTAGCCACTCCACATAAATAACATCCACCCCTGGAGCAGCCAAACATGGTTGGATCATGTAGAAGAATGCATCAAATCCTCCCAGGAAAACTTCTGGGAAAGCAGAACTCTTGATTCTGAGATTTCATAGGTATCATGAACTCACTTGACATATATACCACATGTGTTTCATTTAGATATAGTACCAAGAGTAACAGGTCTTACTGAGCAGGAAACGTACTCCCAAGTATCCAGGGTCCCTAATTTCACACAACCACTCCAGAGCCAGACACTAATATATTTGGATATACAGATACACAAATAGACAAGAGAAGAGCCAGTGCACCTTGATATGTTATTTCCTCAGTAACAACCACTGCCTTATTATTAAATGCAGGCAAGGATCAAAGAGGCAACTTCATTTGTATTCTGGTCTGATTGCACAGCTGCCATGGGCAAAGGTTAAAGATGATGGAAAGGGAAAGAAAAATTACAGCAAGAAGGACCTAGAACAACTGAAGAGCTTGCTGTGAAACAACACGGATTCTGATAAAGAACCCTTAGCTTGGAAGAGGAAGAGCTGCCTGTGTTTTGGATTGTCTAGAATTAGAGGACAGGAAATCTGAAGAGAGGGTTGATTCATGTTACGGCTCAAGTTTTTTCAGGAGCAGGAAAATTCAGCCAAAGCAGGGACACCCCCTACAATAAAACTGAGCTGAGAGCAAAGTGACATGACCAGGCTTCTAGGGCTTCCCCTGGATCTCACTAGGGAAAGCCCTTCTCGGTATCTTTCTGAGGGTATCCAGGACATTAAGCACTTGGTTCCTGGCTTCCTGCCACCTATGGTAATGGCTGGAGATTACCACGTGGGATTGAAAGGAAAATGTGATTGAAGGAGGAACTTCAATAATGTGCAGTTGATGCTGTCAAGAAGTTAGGTGCTTTGATAAGCAGATGAAAAGAGAGAAATGTATGCAGAATCGGAGCTGATCACCAATACCTTGTGAAGCACAAATATCCAGTTATACTTATTTTCCACACGCACCTGCCAGTGTGCGTGAAATGCTAGGACACCTGAAAGAAACACAGAACCTTCTTCTGTATCAAAAGGAAAAAGTGCCACACACACAAAAGCACTGGTATTGCCTGAGTGCCCTGAAAGCACAAAACAAAATGCTCTCTCATCTCAGACTCCAGAAAGAGGACATAAATAAGCCAAAGACACTTGCTGAAAGCAGGCAGTCTGTCTCCGCCAATCTTCACCACCACAGACAACACAAGACTAATAAATTTCTGCTACAGAGAACAGGGCAGTCTTCTCCTTATTATAACAGCACTGTCAGGAGGAGACCAGGACATGCATTATGGCTTGTTGCACGTATGCATGTATTCAAAGATCTTTTTCACCCCAAGACAGAATCACTTCTTCTTTGTCATTTGCAGATGTCAGAATGAGATCTTTAGTAAGTAACAAGTAACTTGCCTATAGCTATACAAGAATTCTGCAGTAGTGGTATGAAGCAGCCCTAAATTACATGCTTATACAAAACATTAACCTTTATTACAGAAGAGATAGATAGAAAAACTGTAGCAGTTCCCTTCAAAACCAGGGAAAGCTGCTCTGAAAATTTGCCTTTCTCACAGAAGCCCTGTTTGGTTTTGTACAAATCATTATGCCTTTCTAAATCATTACCTTTCATTTCTATTGTCGTGGGGCTAGTATTCTCACACAGCCCCTAAGGAGGCATGATAAAATCAAGTTCATGATTTCACAGCTCCTGAATATCGTTCTTTACCACTGCAGAAGCTATTGTGTTATCAGTACACATGTGCAAGATAAGGTTTCTGACACATAGGCAAGCCCAGCTATTGCTGGAGGAGACAAAGATGTTGCTTGTGTTCCTGGCTTACTTTCAGCCTTCCAGGTTTCAACTGGGTGATAGTAAAGGCAGGATGAAAAACTTTTCTTTTTCAACCCTGAGTCAGTTTTGCATAGGCTGAGTCTCAACTACACAGGGTCTTCCCCTTCTAAAAAGCAAGGACACCAACTGCATGGTAAAAGCCAGTCTAAAGGGTTCAAAAAGAACCTTCCCATGTGGTAATTCTCAAACTAAGGTTTACTGCTTGAGACAGGACTGAAGCATCCAGGCTGCATAGATATTAGTTCCAAGATATAGCTGCATAGATATTAGTTCCAAGATATACTAACACAGGTAAATACACAACAGTTCCACCAAGCTTCTCTCTTGTTTTGTCATCCATGTGTTACTAGCTAAAACTAGTCCTGAAGCCCAAAGAAATTATTTGCATTGGTCCAGCATGCCTCATGGACAAATCACAAGGACAGGGGAACTGAATGACCTCATATTATCTCCTCCTCCTCTTCTCCCTCCTTGCAAGACTCCCCAAAGCAGCCACAACTCACTTCCACAGAAGATATCCCAACTTGCACCTTTTCTCTTGACACAAATGGCAAAAAATCAATCCAAGCTATGACTGACAGCTAGAAGAAAACCTACAAAGACTGACAGCAACAAACAGAAAGCAGATCAACAGATTTTAGTAAGAAAGCATTTGAGCCAGACAGCAAAAGCACCAGAAAGCATTATATATGAATTTTCATTTCTCTGTCTGTCACCATGAAAACAGATTCTGTTTCCATACATCTTCCTCAAGTTTCCAGCCACTTTTTTAACATCCCTGCTTATCCTGGAGACCAGTTAAAAATACTACATTAAAAATCTATCCAGGTTGATATATGCGTATAGGGTAAGTAGAAGAGCTACCTTTACCGCAGGGGATAATATTTTATAATTAAAAATATTGTCAGAAGGTTACTACAGTCAGAAAATTAAGGAATTTAATCATGGGGGAAAAGAAGGAAGGATTTGTTCTCTTGCCACACACACACTTTTCCAATTTCTAATCTTTATCTCACAGAGACTCTTTATGGGTGAGCCCTTAAACATGCCATGTGAGCCTACACAGCTTTCAGACCCCAGGTCTCCCCTCCCCATATCCTCCTTGGCTGCTTCACTACAGAAAAGATCTTGTCTGGGGGGGACAGGGTGGGAACAGGAAGGGCTTATATAAATACTCTCAGTCCAGCTCTGATAAGCAAACCTACAATAACAAGCAGAGCAACTGAACAATGCACTCAGCCTGAAAAGGGCTTCCCCACACACCCCCAACTTTATTTTTTTCTTTTTTTTTTTTTTTTTAATTAAAGAGACATTAGTCAAGTCTTAGATTTTACAGTGTGCGAGGGAGATGAGGGTTTACATGAAGAGAGTCATGTCTTATTGCCGCAGACTCACTAAGAGCTCAGGGGGAGAACAGAGAAGGAAATCAAAGGCAGCAGGCTCCGAACATGATAAATTCAGCCCCAAAAAACAAGTATTTGTTTCATCTGATGGGGTGAGGGAGTCCTCAGAAAAGGAAAAAAAAAAAAAAAGAAATAGAAAAGGGCTTTGCTTTCTGTTCTGCATTCTGTGAAACAAGGAATTAGCCATCCCTTGGAGAGGACACCTGGCTCCTCAGCATCATGAGTCTGAAAAACAAGAACAGCTATTTTTTTTCTGGCTCCTTCAACCCTTGCTCGTATTTATTCTGACTAAAAATATCCATTGATGCTTTCAATGCCCTTTCACATCTACAGCATGACTGGCTTCAGACCCATACCATCCCAGGCTTGAAGAATGTGCTGCAGAGTACATCCCTCAACAGAACCACCAGCTGTCCCTCTGCCTCCCACTGCCTGTCACCAGAGGCTGGCGGGCAGGTACTGCCCACTCTCAAGAAGGGCTTTATTTCCAAGCTTTCAACTCCACTGTTCCATGCTAGTTTTCATTCATAGGCCTATTCACGATGGTGAAACCTAAACTCACCCAGGAAACCAACTTGTGTTACTGTTACTTTGCTGGAGCAGGGGCACCCACATCTGCCTCTCCTGGGCTTTGGGAACAGACCTGGTTAGCATGGCACATGCAGCCCTGCCAAGGTCCACAGTAGTGATAAGAGGCTGCTCAAGGGCAAGACTCGGTCCATAAAAAACACATCCTCCAGAAAGCCAAGGCAGGCCATCACTCCCTAAGGATTTCTTTGGCAACTCCTTTCTTTCTTATTCCTCTTAAGTACCACTTTAGTGAAGAACTAGCCACTAGTGTCGCTTCCCCTGCAGAAAGTTTCATTTCCCCTTCTGGAGGCCCCACTCCAGCCCTTGCTCCTGTTCGGCTCCCTAAACCACATTTGCTCCTTCTACATGATCAGACCTGCAACCAGGAGAACACTTCCATTCCCTTCCTCATCAAACAGCTCCCAACACACCGCTGTTCTCAGCCACTGAACATCAAAAGGTTTCCAATGGCCAGATCATTCCTTCATTCCCTTCCAACACAAAGCCCCCTCTGTTCACCACAGAGAGATATGCAACTCTTCACCAAGCTGTCCACTGACACCTGGTACGCAGATCAAACTGCGGTGCAACCTGTAACTGTGTAACTGCCTCCCATTTGCGATCACAGAGTCCCACTGGGTAGACCCCTACTCCTCTTACCCCATGGGAAAGGGATAGACCTAGAAAGTACAGCGGTTTTAGAGTAATTCTAATTTAGCTGCCAAGATCCAGAGGGACAGAAGGACTTTTTATTTTTTCCACATTTAATTCTGTAAGACCTTACTGGGTATTTCAAACACCACCCCAACTCACTAGTGACAATTTTAGCAACCAAACTTCCCATGCAAGAACCTTGCTATTTGCCTCCTCAAGCTCCTCAAGGCAGGACAACTACCCTAAACCTGTTTGGCTTACTTTTTCACAAGCAGACAGCACTGTTCTGCGTAACAAGTCCGTCAACTCCAATTCACCTCCTGAGCACCTCTCTCTTCCTCCACCTATCCATCAACTCCCATTAATCTTCCCTCCTGGATAATCACAGTAATGCTCTTAAGCACATAACTATGACAGGGCAAAGCCATTCTGGCTGCAAGCTGCCAATAGAGGACACAGTGACCCTGCAGGTAATGTAATAGAGAATATTATGCTCCAGAGCCTCCAAATAGTCCATTTACAGAGTCAGCTCCCCAGAGCAGGACATGAGCACTGCAGAAAGGGCACTTTTACTGAAAGGGGTTCCTGGCATACATAGCAATACCTGGCTGGATAGCAACAGCAGTACTGAATTAAAGTGCTCCCTCCCCACCACCACACTGAGCATCTTCTCACGTAATTTAAGAGTGACCTTGGATGAATCATCTATCACTGCATAGAAGATCATCTTGAGAAGTACTAGCAGCAGTATTTTCTCCTCCTTCACTGGTAAGTTGCTCAGGTCATTGGCATTCATACTGTACTGCAGTTGTCAAAGTCGAAGCATTGGGATACTGAAAGAGAAGCCACTCAGATTCTACCATCACAATAGACAGCTTTTCTGAACATTAACCACTCCCTGGTAGTGCACACCTTTAAGCAGGAACTAGAAAAGAGGCTTTGGGACTCCTTGCAGGAGAAAGCACACTGGTGCAACATGCGAACCAGCAGAAAATGAAAGCTGCTGTTAGCACCTATTGAATACCATGACATTAAGGTGGCAAGAAACTGCAATATCAATTTGCTTTCTAGTCTGTCCCAGGAAAAGAAACAGATTTCATTAATCTGTGCAGCTGTAGTCTCACTCCTCATTTCCCTTTATGTGCAGTAAGTCAGTTTACCATGTGTGTGAATGGGCTGGGAGGGAGGCAGATTGCCAGCCCTTTGCCTTGCCATGCCTGCCAGCTCAAGCTCCAAGATCTACTGTGAATTCCACCAGGAGCCTAGCAGTCAAGAGCAAATACAAAGTTTTTTCATGTGACAGTAGCAACTGACTTTTGCTGCCATTTATATATCTAAAAAAAAAAAACCTAAATGAAATGCGGATGATGGGAGGGCCTGATGTGTTACATCAGGGCACTAACATTAAGGATGTGGTTACATAAATACAGACAAAAATCCCTAAAGTGACTTTCAGAAGTGACCAACATGTAGCATGAGCCTCTCTGAAATTGCTCTCACAACAACAAAAAGGCCAGTGCAAGTATGAGACTGGCCCAAAACCACAGCAACAAAAAGCCAGCTGCAAAGAGGTATTAGTTGCTTGATCTAAACTGAAATCTGAGCAGAAGCAAAGATCCAGCTTAAAAATCTGTAGTCACTGTTACAAGAGAAAAATCAATGCACCTTCTGTATTTCTAATATCAGCCTTTAGAAGTACTGACGGACTTTTTCACAAGGAAACAGCCATACTGGAGGTTTAGGAAAATACACAGTACATCCCCATGATGCAAGAGCTGTTTTCCTCAAGGTACTTCTGCAGTCTGTTTACAAAAACACACAAATAAATCCTCAGTTCTTCAGATGTCGTCCAAGCATTATCTCTCACTACCTTTGTAAGTGGCAAATCACTCAAGCGGGAAAGTTCTTGTACAAATATAACCAGGGGCTCAAACCAACCACTTCTCTCCCACAGGAGGCTCTTAGAAGAGGAACAAGTCTTAAGGTGGTGAACTGGCTAGAGCCCCTGGAGTGCATACAGCACTGCCCCAAATCCTGATATTCCAGGACTTTTTTATATTAAGATTT
This sequence comes from Bolborhynchus lineola, assembly GCA_025448015.1. Classification (NCBI taxonomy): domain Eukaryota; kingdom Metazoa; phylum Chordata; class Aves; order Psittaciformes; family Psittacidae; genus Bolborhynchus; species Bolborhynchus lineola. Next base: position 3,594 of record JAOEHX010053055.1, on the reverse strand, counting down.
TTGCCCTCTTAACTGTTTTCAACATTCTTGGTTAGGTTTCCCTCCCCCTTAACCCACGGTTTAGCTCCTAGCATCATGCAAGTCTAAATTAAGTCACAATATAGCAGTAGTGCTGTGACAGATAGTATGGAAAAGCAATTTCCCTTCTCGCTGACCTGATGTCATAGCTTGGTCTTTGCAGCCACATCTTGCTACCTTGCTATGCTCGCACCCTTGCATGCATCAATGCCTATCTATCCCTCAAACATCACAGCACTGCAAAACCAGCTACATTAGCTGATTAGGTCGTGTTATGTTACTTTTATCTCTCTCTTATTTCTTTAGGTAATTTCACATTATGCCTGCCTACTGGACAGCCCAAATACTAAGCTTGTACCTTAGCATAAATTCAAGGGTTGGTTCTCAGCTATAACTAACAGGGTACAAGAAACTGAACCAATTACTATTTCTTTCTTTTTTCTTCCTTAAATATATCTGTGTCACATCCACTCACTGACCCACAAAATCATCTTCCCTCCAGGTCTAACTCACTGTGGTTTTTTCCCTCTTCTACAAATGCATGAGCTTGCCTTGCTTTATGAAAGATTACTAGGAAAACATACTGGGGTTTATTTATTTATCTCTTCCTTTGTTTCAAAGACTTTAGCAGTCAAAAAGAAAGCACAGATATGTCCTTCTCCTACCCTTCACTCTTCAGCCCCTTATTTCTCTTTAAGAACATAGAAATGTCCTGCTTTTTTCACCACCCAAGATTCTGAGAATAAAAATAAACCACAGCAAATGTTATTCAGACTTCACTTCCAATTTTTCCCTGTTTTCCTATTTCATATCATTCAATTAGGGGTTTCAGAGAGTCAGCATAGAAGGGAAACTGAATGTAAAATTAAGAAGTCAGGTACTAGCTACTTTCCAGTCAAACTGAGCTAGGAGGGGCCAATCACAGAAGGGACCTCTGGAGATCATCTAGTCTAAATCCCCTGCCACTGCAGGGCCACCTAGAGCAGATTACACAGGAATGGGTCCAGGTGGGCTTTGAACGTCTCGAGAAGACTCCAATGGCCCAGACCAGGCATTGCACAACTGCTCCATGGTCCTGCTGACTCAGCCATACTTGCATCAGGTCTAAGACAGGAAGAGAAAATAGGCAGCTGGAGATGACACATCTCAGTGGTAGATGTGGTTTAAGTGTGATGTGAAATTGCTGCTCCAGTGGGAGCAGCTGGGTCAGTTCAAACTGCTGGTGTGACAAAGGCAAGATTTTATCTACAGGCAAGCAGATGGAGACTTGCACAAAGTGTTTAAGCAGCAGGTTCACAGAGCAGGAACCAGGGCAGCGGGATAACCATTCGGAAGTGGCGACTTCTTCCACCATAATAAAGCCAAAGCCAGAAGCAGGCACCTACCTCAAGAAGTGTGGGAGATTAAGAATCTTAAGATCTTAAGACAGAGTTTTCAGCCTTTCAATGATTCAACCTTGACATCTTAAGCAGGTGGCCAGATGCCAGAGTGCTGAAAACTCACAGCTTCACCAGAAGACACATGGGTTGTATTAGGGTCATCTCCACCATTCAGCCTTGGTTTGTCAAGTCTGGGTTGCACAAGCTGCACGTCTACCACTCTACCACATAACTGTCCAAGAGACAGACCATGGAATGCACACTTCTTAGGTGAGCTTGTGCAACCAAGCCATCCTGGCCATATGCACCTGTATGCCTAATTCATCACTTCTTGGGCGTTTTTATTTTTTTACTCCTTTGATTTCCTCTTATTCAAAGCAGGCAGCCAAAAACACTAAGCTCTCCAGAGTTCCTGCTTTTCAGCAAACCAGAGACTGGAGAGAATACATACCTATCAATACCCCGAAAACAAAGAAGCAGAAAATGTCAAAGCAGCTCCAAGAAAGCAGGTAAATTTCCAGATACTGAAAGAGAGACCAGAGAAAGTGAGCACAACTGTGGAGCTGGATAGTAAGCTGCATCGTAGCTCTGTAGTTAATAAGGCCAAATGGCACCACTTCATTCAGCTGGCATCAATGTGACATTCCAGGTAACAGGATTTCAGCAACATCAATGTCTGTTACTTGGGCATGCATTTAACATAGATTAATTAAACCCTATCTATAGCCAAATGTAACACTAGTAAGAGGAACAGATAGTGCAAATAGTGCTGTTTGCACAAATCCTCCTTCTAAAGTCCTCTGCCATCTCCTCCTCTGCAACACCCATTTTAAATGCTGATGCATTTGCAAGAAGTATGTTTATTTTTATGCAACCCCCAATACAAAATGAAGCAACCCAATCAGGACAAAATGTAAATGGCATTTGGGGCCATGCCTGAGCTGGAGAAAGAGATAAAGGAGCAGGTGTGTGCTAGGAGGGAGAGGGGCAGAGGAGTTCTTGTAAGGCAGAACAGTGTGAAAAAGAGACTCCAGAAGGGTCAGGCTGGATGCAGAGCCCTTAAGCAGCTAGGAAAGCTCCTGTAGAGGTTCACAACCACCTTGCTGAACAACGATGGGAGTTTCTCAAATGCAGGACAGATCTGGAACCCATAATGCAAAGGAAAAAAAACAGGGACATTTGGATGAGCTGCTGGGAATCCCTGAGCCAGAGGCTGATAACTACAAGGGATCGAACATGAGGAAAAGATTTGGGAATGGTGCCCTTGATGGCCAGGTTGAGTTACACAGTGCCACTTGTCTTACTGAGCAGAAACATTTGAAGCAACACAGATGATCAGGTCCTGTTGGTTCTTCCCATCTTCCCAAACAGCTTTTGAACAGCAATTTTTTTCCACTGCTTCTACTTCAGAAGAACTGAAGGATGAGTAACAGCAGATTTGAGAACTGGGCTTCACAGGCCAAATTCTCCTGCTGTGAATGAGCCCACTGACTTCTTTGCCAGAGCATTTGATGGGAATCTGGGCCACATTGCCTTTGGAGAGGAAAAGCACCACAGTGTGCTTCCCAAAGAGCCTTCTCAAAAATTAAGGCCTCAACTGGAGAGTTGGGACTGACAGCTTAGAAAAAAAACCCAAACCAGCCAGCTCAAAGTCATTCACTTCATTCAGCATGACAACACATCTCTTTTCAACTACTATACCCACAACTGCATGGTAAGGGCATCCAGCCCTGATGAGATGCACTTCTTCCTGGAATTATTTATGTTCACCAAAGATCAAGGGAATAAGGAGAGCAAAAGCCTCCAGCTTGGCAAAAAGTTCTAGTCTAGCAACTGACTCTCCTATCCACCCACAGAGAAGTCCCAGACCACAAGAAATTGGATGTAGCTTACCACTACAGAACTCTACAGACAATGGTTCACATCATCCCTCTGATTTTCCCTAACCTCACCACCACCACAGCCAGCCTCCAAACTCTCACAGCTCTGCACATAGAACTGTTCTTCCTCTCCAAAGGAAGCCAATCTGGTTTTCCAATTTCTTCAGCTTATTTTCATAAAAATTTTGCTGTTCAAAACCAGCCCTGCACCCTTGTGTACAAAACCATCCTTACCAAACCTCTGCTGAAATACCTGAAAAACCTTTTAAATCTTCTGGAATACAGAATTTTACTGAAACAAACCAGAAGTATCTTAG
>JAOEHX010053054.1:16435-29777 GCA_025448015.1 Bolborhynchus lineola | reverse complement strand
ATTCTGCTTTTCTGTTTTGGCAAAAATGTAACTTTTATATTTTATATTTAAAAAATGAGTCAGGTTATTCCTTATGAGAGGAGACGCCTTTAAAAATTCTCTTTTCAGTTCAGAGTTCTCTTTTAAAAAATGTGAAGTTGAGCTGCAGCATCTTTGTAGCAGATATGTTTCACAATCTGGGATTTTTTTCTACAAGTTTCAAGTAGTGCTTGGCATGAAAATCTATTAAACATCTTTAGCACCTCTGAAAATCTTTCCTTCTCTTTGAGTATCATGTTTTAAAGTTTTATTAAAGCATTAGCAAGAAACTGGGAACAAAAAGAATATTTGACCAGAATGGCTAGAAAGCCTGCAAGTTTTGTCTCTTGTATTTTCAATTTCATTTTGCAATTTTTTTCCTAACAATTACAGACGCCAAATTCTTCCTATAATGCTGTTATAATAACAGGATATCCTGATTTCTAAGGTTTGAAGGCAGGAAGATATCTATGGAATTTGAATTGTCATCACTTCTCCAGTTCACATGGGAAGTGTTTACCTTTTCCATAATGCTTTTAATTCTGAGTTAGAAACAGTATGAAGTCCTGCTTAGATTACTTACGCATACACACTCACACACACAAAAAACCACAATCCGCTCACATTTTTGCCTCCCTTGAGTTTCAGAAAATATTTATCACTAGCTTGAGTTTTAATAGCTTTAGATCCCTTGAGTTTTGACTTAATAAATTTAGTTCCTTGATAACCGTTATGAGGAAGGTGAAACACAACATTGAACTCAATTTTTGAGGTCACCAGTACTTATTTCTTCAACAAATCACCACCTATTACCTGTTTCATTTCAAAACAAAAATAGTCTTAAGAGTACAAAGTCAGTCTTAAAATGCCTGTGGCTACACAAGGGTAGCAAAAGTCTTAAAGCTACAGCAACAGCCTTGACAACTCTGCAAAAAAAATTAGTAAAACTTGCCTTGATTTCCCACCCCAAAGCCCCAGTTTGCACTTTAAACTGGGAGAGTTTCACATGTTTTTAGCATTTTTACAGAAAGTTCTCAGACCTATGGATGCGATCTATGTGCATATCATTGTTGTGCAGATTCATCAATAAAAAATCTGTTTATTAAAAAATGGGAGTATTTTAAAAGTTAAAATTAAGTCAATGATCAGTACATAGTTCTCATCACTGTGACTGGAATATTTTACATTCACTTTGTCTTGGAGCAGAAGACTGCATGCAGGACTTCTCTCACAACTCCTTCTCTTTAGCCACTGAAGAAAAGAATTCTGAGGGGACTCAAAAGTGAGAGCAGTTAGTCAGCTATTGTAAGATTGCCTCTCACCTATTTCTGAAACAGTCCATGAGATAAGTGCAGAAGCATTAGTTAAACGCAGTATTTGTGTAGGTATATTTTTTCTGTTGCAAACTTGTAATTTATATTTCCTTATTATTTCATGAAATACTATCATCTGATTGACATTAAGCAATAGATTGTCATACAAACAGGCTGAGAATCCACAGCTGCCTCAGCAGCCAGTGGTTTGGAAGGATTAATGAGATAGTTCCAAGTTTGGGAATAAATTTCTCCTGTCATCAGCCTGGTGACAGAAAGGGTGAAGGCTGTGACAGTTGGCAATGATGACAAAACCGTTAGGTTCTAGAAGGCCGGAGGTTTATTGTCACACATTTACACTATTTGATACAAATGCTATTAATATCCTAATGATGTCATTATTCAACAATTAAAAATTCATAGTACTTAATTATATTTAACTTTGTCATGAACATCCTAATAAAAGGGAGCTGTGAGTTACTAGCCCATCTGCTTTACAGTGAGCAATGACATACAATGGGTGATTTACTAGGCACCTATCCATAACACTGAAAATATTTTCTGAGATTAATTCATGTTTTTCTAGTTCCACAGCAAGTAAGTTTTAGGCGGTTGTGCCACATAGACCTGTCAATGCATATGGAGAAAGAAAATGTAACATTCAGTGTTTGGAAACACTTCAAACAGAAAAAGGCAAAATGAAGATTCAGTCACATAAGAAGGCAGAATCTATGTGTTTTCCCACAGAAATAAATGTGTGAGTTTTATTTAGGTTCCTCTGCACTTAACTCTGTGGATAGACACACCCCACCTCTGCTCTGAATCAGCTCTAATACTTGTTAGCCATAAATTAGTTCAATTTGCTAGAAATCTACCTGATAAAAAAACAGTCTCTATGGTCACTGAATAAAAAGAGTAGAATTTTACACTTCATCAAAACCATCTTTATTCATGACTAGGATCACATCTGATTTCATACAAAAAAATCAGATTTAGTCTTGGTATACATAGCTTGATTAATCTTACTCTTCAATTTCTTCTATTTGCATAATCAGCAAAATGTTTGCTATAAAGAATTATGTCTATTCTGGATGTGGACAACACAAGTATTTCTGACCTGCTTTAATTCACCCAGAGTTAGCAGTAATCTGAAAGAAAGAGGATGATCTCAAAGTCTCTGCTTACCAAAGCACTAATAATTTTATGGAACAGGGCACCACAGCAAGTTCTTTACCATTTTAACATACTTTGCATAATGTTGAAGTTTGCTCAGGCCATTCTGCAACTTGCTTCACAGGCTCAAAGGAAGAATTCCTCAACCAACCAAAAAATTTCCTAGAACACAGCAATGTATTGGTAGCATACTTAATCCCCTGCAACAGGCAAACTATTCCCATCAGGCTCAAAAGAACTTAAACCTCATAACTTTGTGTGTTTGGATAGTTGACATAAGCACTGGCATTGGCCACCTAGGTTTTCCAAATGTGCCATTCTCAAGCGAATGGCAAGGCAGGGAATGCCTGGAATGGCAAACATTTCCTAATGGTTGCACATGTCCAGCCGACTAGAGCTTGCAGAAATATCTGAATTCCTCCATTAAGTAATTAGAAAATAAAGTAGTCATGCAAGGCAAACCAGATCATACTTCACACTCCTACTTTTCAGTGAGGCAGCACTAATGTAATGAATCACATCCTTCATTGAATCAGAAAGGTGAACCATTTTTCATATGTAGTGTTGCAGAATGTATTCTGTGATTTGAGAAGTTTTTCTTTATTGCCAAATATGTACTCAGTGTAGACAGGGACAGGTTGTTCATGTATAAACCAATACTTATTTCCTTGTTTTATATTATTTCTAAAGTCACAAGAATGTTTTTTTTTGGTTGAGAGTGGACAGCAACTACTGTGGTTGAGATGTAATCACTTGTATTGACACTCAGTGTCATTCAAAACAATGAAAACAGCCCAAGAAAAAGTATTAGTTTGAATTACTGTTACAAGCTCTGTTAATTTTGAAGTTTAATGCAAAAGTTAGAAACACTTGAACTTTAAATTGTACACTTAGTGTATTCTAAAGAAAGAAACACAATTCTCTCATGATAAGGCTGAAATACATTCTGTTTTCCAAAGTAATTTCTTGCTATCTGATCTTAACTGATTTCTGAACTGACTTCAGTAACACTTGATAGTTGAAATATGTCTGTAAATGTTGCAATTAACTATAGTAATTGTGATTATTTAGGAAAAAAAACTGCATCACTCTATTTAACTCTTTCAGATACTGAAAGATCTTGAACAATGTACAATTGATTATCAAGATGACTACTTTTGCTATGTAAACATTTTTATTTACTGTGGTTTTTGTTCTTTTCACTTTAGCTAAGCGTGGCATAATATATTGTATGCTATTGTTCTAAGTTTGCAAAAAACCATTGCATCCTTAATTATGATTTACTTAATATTTTAAAAATTAATTGAAAAGGAAACAATCTCACATGGTAAAAATTAACTTTATAGAATTGGTAGGTTCTTCCTATCAAACATTGAAGCTTGAATATCTGTGTTGATGTGTGTGCTAAATTATTGATTTAAAAATGTCAAAATATAACATTTCTTGTTCCAACTGAAAGTGTATACATTTAACTATGGATCAGCATTACGTGTGTTTAAATAATCACAGAAGGAGCTTTTTCCTATATTCATTACTTTGTCCATGGTTTCAGTCTTTTGCCTTACTACTAGAAATAGCAGCAATTTAAAGATTAAAACAGCTAATTGTGTATTATTATTGATTTGGTACAAATTTCATCATCATTTGCATTTAAACTTTGTACTTCATTGCTTTCTTTACAATTCTTGTCTCCAATATCAACTTGCATGAAGAAATGTATTTCTGCTAAAGCAATAATAACAGGTAACATCAATGTTACATTTCAGAAGTTTCTCTAGAATTCTCTGAACAAAAGAATGAAAGAGCTAGAATCTGAGACACTGACTAGAGATTTCAGATTTCAACATTAAGCTATGCACACTGCCATCAACCCAGTATAATGGTAATTTCTGAAGGAAATCCTTCTCACCTAACTTTAGTAATCTGTTATGTCAATGTGTGTGCCTTAGGTGATATCCTTACTTTTCTGGTTAGAGCTTCTGAACTGAACCCCATATTATACTGTTAATATCATAATGTTGAATGTCTGTGTAAGAATAAAATAAATGATCTTTACAAAAGATTCTTTTCCTCATTAACCAAAAAATGAGCCTTAGGGGGTCTATCTGAGGTACATATATCAGTCCTATCTCCTAAATTAAAAAAATGTATCCTAAATGTCAGACATTTGAAAAAGTTAGCACAGCCTTAGAATATTATCACTGTCAATATTCCATCTTCACTGTCTACTAATTAACAAATAATTTCAGTATATATTAGTCCTTTTTTGAATTCAGTTTTTGATAGTGGCAAGATTAAAATTAGGCTTCGAGCTTTATCCTTTCCACTCTAATTCCAAGAGAAACTTCAGGGACAAAAGCAATTTGCTGTTACTCCAGTGTTGGCCAGAACTACAGCTGTAAACACTTTAATGTAGGTGTCTGCCTATAAGCTTCACCTGCCTAAATGCAAACAAGGATTTAGTTGCTAGAGTTGTTAAGTAAGCCAGAGTTTAGTTGCTGTAAGTTGCTAGAATATATCCTTGGTTTCTAGATGCTGGTCAAGGAGAAAGTGGGCTTCTTACAGTTCCTGTGTTGTATCTTCATCCCTGTAGAAATGTCTTAATCATCCTAATAAAGTTGACATTAGGTACCTATATGTAGGTGAATGATCTGAGTCTGAAATGTCATGTTTAAGTTCTTATTACAGTCTAAACAACTATTGGAGTCCTCTAGTTACTCAGACAACTAGACTGCATTGCACTGAGTGTAACGACCAGATCTTCACTGTGAAGGAGTCTAAAAACCTATCACTCTATAGACAAATTGAACCTAAATTCCAGCTCAAGGGCTGTAGTCAGATGCCTAAACACAGGCATCTAACGTTATTTTAGAAGCCTTAGATAGTCCAAGTTTTTTCCACACAGTTCACAGATAGGGCCTATGTAAGTGTGACACCAGCCTTTCTGGGGCATTAACTAGAAGTCAGGGTACTCTTTGACACTAATTTATGTTTTCAGAAACTCCATATTTGAAGGTACTTACATTGTTAAAGGGAAATTTCTTAAACCTACTGTGATGGCTAAGAGCCCCTTTCGGTTTTTGTCTCAAAACAGCTCAAAAGATAGAAGGAAATGACAGCTTGTTATCGCTTGGGCAAACGGCACGGGGGCAGAGGATACTGCTCCACGAAGGTGGGGGATGGCTCTCCTGTGCTGCCTGCCCTGAAGCCACGAAAGTAACTGCCTGCAGACAGCCATACAAACACCACAGCGCCTTCCATGACACAAAGTCAACTAGCCTGGGGGGCTCATTAGCTCCCCTGCAAAAGAGTCTCCACTTGTGGGAGGTTTCCAAGAGAATCTGAATCCAGAAAAAACCAACCGTCCTACCGCCTTATAGCCCTGGACCAGAGCAGACTAACTACAAGGACTGAAAAGACCGCCAAGGCCTGCAACTGAAAGGATTTCCACTCGCTGACCGGCAAGACATTGTTAGATCCACGGGGTGGTAAGGCTATTTCTCGTTTTCTTTTTCTTTTCTTGCTTTCTTTAACTCCTTCTTTACTGTCTTTCTGCCTTTCTCCCTCTACTTCTATCTTTTCTAAGAACTTGCCAGGACTTCTATTCCTTTTGACACAGTTTTAGGAACGTTTACAATAAAATTAATGGTTGCTTCCTGTTTCAACTTCTGGAGGGTGTGTGGTTTGTCCTAACAGTGTGGTAAATGATCAACTCTCCCCCTCACCTGCCGGGTGGACAGGACATCCACATTTTCAAAGTTTCAGGAAAATTCATTTCAAATCTGGGCTGAATGACTAAATGTGGTATGCTGACCTTGGGCAGCAGCTAGACGCCCAGCTGCCATCTCACTCCTCCTCGGTAGAATAGGGGGAGAAAGTAAGACGAAAAGGCAAATTCAGGGAGATAAGGGCAGGAAAATAGCCGACTGCCATCACGGGCAAAGCAGACTTGGCTTGGAGAAAACTAATTTATTTCAAATTAAAATAGCCAGTAGGGAGAAAAAAAACCCACCAACAACGAAACAAACACTACCTTAGCCTTCTAAGATTCACATTTTTCAGTATCATTTTTTTTAATTAGAAGGTGAGTGCTGTATAATAATTTCATGCTACAGCCAAATCATCATAGAGTCAGAAAACATGTATCTGCAATTAAAAAATGTGACATACAGAAAAATCATATTTTCTTTTTTCAGCAGAAAAATGTTAAAGTTTGCTGCACATATTAATTTTGCAGACCCACAGTATAAATATCACACCTAACTATAAGTGATGGACAGCTGAAACTTCCCCAGCAAGTGACTGGATGCAGTGTCTAAGACTAGCAATATATTGACCACCTTAATGTCTGAACAGCACAATTAGAAAGTTTATAGTGAATGAGAAAGTAAGAGCAATGTATTAAAAATTCAGTACATGAAAAAATGAGAATGACAAAAAATCTCCAAATCAGGACATGTACATGCTAAAGTGTATGCAGAAGTCAGAGGAGAATTTGCATTGAGTGGAAATGATGTTGCTGTTTTGATTGTGCCTACTGAGTAGCAGCTGATTATTTCATGACAGAGAAGAATGCCCTTTCTCTCCCTCATCTCTCTAGGTAGTTTCATATCTGTCATCACTTCAGTACGAGTGTAGTTTCCTTTTCCTTCATTTATACAACACATTATTTATCTACTTTTTGTACACCATTTAGACTTCCTAGCAGGAAGCCTCTGTGACAACCTTTGGTTGCAACTAGTTACTGTCAAGTTAATTGCAAAAGTTATAAGCTGTCCAAGTTTTCCTTGCATTTTCTCACAACCAGTTCTTTTAGGATACTAAAATGCACTTACAGAAAAATATTAGTGCAGTGTTCACTAGGACGAGGTTATTCATTATAATTTTTGGCACTAGAATAACATAGATAAGTAGATAGTTAGAAGACACTATTTTTTTATCATTGACAGAAGTTTGCTGTTTCATTTTGTGCTTGTTTTGGCTGGGATAGAGGTAATTTTCCTCATAGGAGCAAGTAGGGGGTTATGTTCTGGATTTGTGCTGAAAACACTGCTCATAATTGGGGGCGGGGGGGTTAGTTACTGCTGAGCAGTGCTTACATTACCTTGCTTACCTTTAAGGACTTTCCTCCTCCTTGCCACCTGGCCAGTGAGTAGGCTGGGAGTGCACAAGGAGCAGGGAGGGGACACAGCAGGGACTGCTGATCCCTACTGACCAAAGGGATATTCCGTATCATATGAATTCATGCTCAGAGTACAAAGCTGGGGAAAAAAGGAAAAGGGATGTTCTGAGTGATGGCTTTGTCTTCCCAGGTAACTGTAGATGTAGTGGAAACCTGCTTTCCTGGAGATGGCTGAACTCCTGCCTGCCAATGGGAAGTGGTGAATCAATTATTTTTTTTTTTTGCTTTGCTAGTGTTTGTGGCTTTTGCTTTGCTTACTAAACTGTCTTTATCTCATCCCATGAGTCTTCTCACTTTAAGCCTTCTGTGTCTTTCCCATCCCACTGGGGGTGGGGTTTAGGATGAGTGAGAAGCTGTGTAGTGTTCAGTCGCCTGCTGGGCTTAAATTACAGCAGTTTTAGAAATGAATCATAGATATATAAAAAGACTAACAATAAAGTTTTTTTAACAATTTTAACAACAATTTTCAAAAGTCAGTCTCAAAGTCCTAATACACTGTTAGAACACCTAAGAAAAGGGGGAAACTGATAATAACCATTTTCCATTACTGAACTAAATCAGGTCATTGGTGGATATCATACTAGTCACTCTTGAGAATAAAGCAACCAAAGTAAGTGTAATGTTGTAAGATTTACTGTATATTAAAAGAATTCTCTGGGTTTAATATTATGCATTACTTTACGGTGCTTTTTGAGACTGTGTCGATTTCATCTCCCTTGTGGAAATCCACTGATTTCAGGAAAGTTTTACAGCTTAAGTGAAAAATATGACACTAGCAAAAGTACCATGCTTAAACGTTAACTATCAGATATTTAAAACTCAATCTCTCCTATTTTACACTCATTTAATAGTAACAAAAGTATGTTTTCATTTGAGTAAGGCCCCCTGAATTTTCCTACTATGGTAAGAGACTATAGGCAATAGATTTTTTTTATAATGTTATTAAAATTTATCACTTACTGGTTGGTATTGGGGAAGATTAAAGGATTGAACAATAAAGTTCTGTTTCATATCTGGGCTTTGTTCCATTGTTTATCCACCTTGGTAACAAAGTGAAGTTGATCCAAGTGTGAAGATATAATTTATTAACTGTGAAGGCATAATTTATTAACAACTGCTACAAGTAGCATGCTTCGTATAAATGAAAGTGTTTGTACATTGGTTTTACTTTTAAGTATTTGGAATTCAAGCAATTAATCCTCTCTGCAACTTTGTCAAAACCACAGTGGTACCATGGTTTCCTCAAGATACCCTTCAAAATTTCTTTTCCTACACTTATTAAACATTATTCTAGGCATCCTCTTCAGGTGCTGTTTATTTAAACTGGAATTGTGCTTTCCTGATGAACTCAAAAGAAGTATGTGTGTAAATATGTATGTACATACTGTTTATGTATCTGACATTCAGTAAAGCTGAAGAACTTTAGAAACTAGGATTTGTGATTGGAGTACAGAAACAATAGGCACTTTTAAAAATTTGTTACTATGAAAAATGAAGAATCTCTTTTTGATTAAGCCACAATAATTTACAAAACCTAAGTGTGCTGGACCCAGAAAGTGAGCAACCTGCAGTTTTCTTGTACATGGCCTGTGAGCTATTAAACTGTATACAAATTTGTAGCTGCCACATGTCAGGTCATTGATTTTCCTCCTTACTAGGCAACAGCTGCTCTACTCACTCCTCTCTAGGTGACATCAGAAATGTAGTAAGAGACTTCATTACTGATGAAATAAAGCTTTGGACTACTCGAAGTAAATGACAAAACCCCGCACTTTTAGTAGAAATGCACAAGTAAAATGCAGAAGAGATTGGTAGGAGCAAATATAGTTACTAGTAGCCCTATCATGCATATACCAATTTCCTTATATGCCCTCTTTTATATAAAAACTTGCTTTGTCTACTAATAAAAGATTCTTCAGATATTGTGTTCACTCTTCTGTTGAATCTTAAAGGATAATGCTAATACCTAAGTATTATTCCCATCACCTAAGATGGGAAAGGATATTTTTTCTGTGACCTGTTAACTGTAAAATTTAAAAAAAAAGGAAGTAAATTGTTGACAACATGCACAGGTCCAATGAGTAGGCTTACTCTGGTAAAAACTAATATATGGGTGATTTTTATGGGTTTTAAATAAAAATTTTAAGATTAATCCTACCTAAATAGCTCAGATCATGCCTAGATTTCCCTGGTGTTTAACAGCTAGTTCTCATGCAATGGAAATTAATAGGACAGCTTAAGAAATAAAACCTTTACAAATATTGATATTTAATATATTTACTATATTTAATATATGGAACTTTATATATATATATTAATACATATACATATATATAATATAGATTTATGTATAAATATACATTTATGTATTTATATGTATGTATTTTGTACAAAATTCTCTCTTTAATGAGTAATGGACCACAAAAGTTTGTTCACACTTAAAGTCAAAGCAATGCTCATTCTAAAAAAAAGGGAAAAAAAGAAACCCAAGTCATAATCCACAGCACGTCTGTGTTCATCAACAAAGGTACAGAAAATGAAGATGTTAATTGGAAGTCTCCACATCCTGATTATATATTGTATAATGTGACTACTTCTTCCAGTGTTTGTTGACTCTTCACTTAAAATTGTTCACTGAAGATCTTTCCAATGGCATTTTCAAAGGTATAGATAAAATGCCCTAAGTATTAGTTTACAAAAACTAAGTTTACATAGAAAATAGATTATTTAATCTATCTGATCTATTCTGTGTTATTTTGCGTTTTATAGTGTCTCAGAACTAGAAATAATCTTGACTTGTATTTAAAAAGCTTTGATATCTGATAAAAATTTCCTGGAATCTACAAATCCATTTGTAGTTTGCATCAAGAATTTTTAGGCTGATAGATATCCTATCACAATAAAGCAAAATATCAGAAGGCCCAAGAATCTAAGTGTATAGTTTCTGTGCATATTCTGCCATCATACTTTATTACATATATGAAGATTTCAGATGAGATGAGAGCATTAGTGTATTATAAAAAGACTGTCTTTTTTATGTAAAAGATCTTTTGAATGAAAGGAGAATGTAAAGAAACAACAGACAGCATTTACATATTATTAAATACTATCCTAGGGTTAATAGCCACTCTACTTGAAAAATTTGCTTTCGAATTATCATGAAGGCACAATTAATTTAAACCCATTGAAAATCATTCTTCCAGATTCTAACTCAAAAGTGACATTTTATTACCTATGATTATTTTATCTCTTGTGTGAAAATCACAGAACCTGTTACTTCCAAATATTGCTGCATAATTTCAGTTTTGCAGTTCCTATATGTAAATCTTCAAGCAAAATGCTACAAAATCTATCAATTTTAGTTGTATATTTATTGTCATGTCATCTTAGGCAGTGCTTCCTGAATATAAGAACAATTAGAGCTGCCAACTTAGCTGATCTTACAGAATCAGTATGTTCTTAGCAAGTTAAATACAAAGGGGTTTAGGCAAAAGGAAAAATAAAGATGTTGTAAGTGATCAATATGCTATGTATTTATGGACAAATAAAATATAAGTGATAAGTAATAGGTTTTTATTACTGCTATTTTGAAAAGAGTTAATGTAGATCCTGTGGGAGAAAGTTGTACCACAGAAATTTGTTAAATCAGTGAGCTTAAGGGCAAATTCTCAGTTCATATCTGGATTCTCAGAAACTTTCAACACTGTCCATGATAGTAGTCTCCAGTGGAATAGAATGAAAAATTTCAGGATTAGTAACATTAAAAATTGCTGAAAAAAAGCTACAGAGAAAAAAAGAAAAATCTGATTTTCAAATCAGAGGAAAGCTACCTACTGGGTAATGCGTTATTTTCTATTTCCATGTAACCTGTTTGCGGGGGATCAGGAACAACGACCATGTGATCAGACGTTAAACCCTTTATTGTGAGCAAGCGTTGACTTTTATAGAAAAGTTTCAGAACACTAGAACATTCCATAACACTTGATTGGTCAGAACACTAGAACATTCGATAACATTCCATAACACTTGATTGGTTAGTACTACTTAACCGAGTGCCAGCAACAGCTCAATGATTGGCTGCATTTTTGAAATGTCCATCAATGATCACAGTGACAGGCTGACGGTGCCTCCCCTGCTCGGCAACTTGTAGTATGCTCTCTGGCAAGCAGATCTCGCTGACTCCGCCCCGCGACACCAGGTCAGGGTGCTTTCCAAGCCAGCCTCCTCTCCTAATCGTCTTGCCACACCTGCAAAGACCTGCAAAGCCCTGCAAAGCCTTTTGCTCACTAGAAGAGTGAGGGCAAGTCAAAGGCTGGATTGCTCACATGCCCATTAACTGAAAGGAATGCTTCCACACCTGTTATGTAGATGGGGACCACAGAAAGAGGTTAAACCAGACCTCTGGCCAACCATATATTACTTGATTACAAATTTACTCCATATTTTTGAACCAGATCACTCCAGCTGGCTCTGTGAAAGCCAAAGTTTTTATTGGAAGCTTCTGACTGTGGATATCTGTCAGTCAGCCATGGGGCAGTTGTCAAGCCAGATCCTCTTAATTTTTCCATATGAATATAGTCTGTATGTCTCTTTATAAGGAGAGGCAGAGGTATACAGTTCAGATGTTTGTGCCCTAAGCCCCTATCACTTGTGGATGAACATAAATAAATTTAAATACTTCAGTCATTCCCCTGTTCATGTCAGGGGCTTTGTAACTTGATGATCTTAAAGTCCTTTCCAACCATAACTATGCTGTGATTCTATGATTCCCCAGTCTACTTACACAGATTCAGCATTTACTATGTAATACATATTCTGAAAAAAAAGGAGTAATTAATCTGAGCTAAAACTACAAATGCACAAAAATTAAACTGTGACAGTTTTTGATTAAATATCATCACTTTTACCATGCAAAATGGTAAATGTGGCTCATAGATTAGAAAACTAAAGGGAAGCAGAAATGAAAATTTACTTTCCATATGCATCTTGTAGCATTTGAAGTTATTAAGGAGCTAATGAATTAATATGTCAGTTAAAATTATTAGCTGCAGTTTTGATAAAGTCAGTTTTCAAATTTTCCGAAAAGCATGACAGTTTCAGGTTAGAAACACAATGCCAGACTTGTTCCCACCAAAATGATGGAACATACATAATAAAGAAAAGTGGACCTCTAAAGGGAGATCATATTTTCGTGATTGATAAGTGGTACAGATTAATCAGCAGCAAGTCTTCCAAAACATACTTGTTCTCTGTTCAGATAAAAGCAAAAATTGGGGAATGCAGCAGATGAAATATATATCCGGCCAATTGCAGAGGTGACTGTTTCGAGAGGGGACGCCTGCAGCGCCTGATCAGGGGGAAAGCTCAGCATCCTGGGGCTTCAACTCGGAGCACCAACACTCACCACGGGAGCCTCAAGTCCTCGACAGGGCTTACCCAGGGGCCCGCAGCTCAGCGGACGGGAGCAGCTGTCTCACAGGGGGCGGCGCCAGGAGGGGCGGCACCAGCGCTGACGGGGTGAAAACTGCCCCAGGGAGTGTGGAGAACAGGGCGGGTGTTGGGGGCCCTTGGAATATAAAGACAGCATACAGCAAGCTGTAGGATTAAAGCGTCCTTAGGGCCTCTATCACCGTGGGAGCCTTGCGGACCAGCGGGA